>KN490041.1:6473-24418 GCA_000787155.1 Scartelaos histophorus
ATAAATGTTTAGAAGCAGTGTACTCATTTTGTAAGGTGGATTATCCATAATTATGCTTTTGACAGCTTTTTGTGTTCTTTTTTGATGTCATGTTGCATTCAGAATTTAAAGGTTGTGCTATAACCTTTTATGGGATGTTTCTTCATTGAAATGTTATGGCTTTATCAGGAATATTCTACACTAAACTTAACCATTTTTATTGCTTTAATTAAACTGTGGTCTGCCGGGGAGCTGTGCATCCAACTGAAAAGTTACGTGTTGCATCTATCACTTATTCAAGTACCTTTAAATACATTAAGTAAGCTAACACAGTTTTCAGATGACTCAGTTGGCCAACCCTTGGAAAAACAGAGTAACAAGAACATCAAGAAGAATGACATTCATGAATGATTGTTCAAGGTCTAGCACCTACACCAGTACTGGGAAAACCACTACCCAAACCTCCATTTGACCACAAGAACCAAACAAACCAGCAACATTACTTAGAAAGAGGTGTGACTACATTGTAAAGTAGAGGAGCAGTGGTAGTAAAATTTTAACTGGCTAAACCAGATTTAAATGATTAAAGGACGTTTTGCACGTAGTTCTTCATGAAGACTCATCCACAGGACACAGAAATACTATAACTACTGTTGACCCTGTGTGCCAACATCATCGGAATCACATTTTGTAAACCCCTATGTTATTTTACACTGTCTGGTATGGACTATTTCAAGTGTGAAGATGGTAGCAGGTGCATTGCATGGCTCTTTACAATGAAATATAGTGTTTTTCTTGTGTCTGACCGCTATCCCCTCCTTAACAGGTTCCACTGATTGTATCTGCTTCAGCACAGTGGGCACCAACGATCCAGTCACGTCTGCTTTACACATCATTGTGGGTGAGTAATTGAAAAGACACATACACCTTTTATTTGTGGATTACTGCTGCAGCATGTTTTTTTTCTGTTCGATATTATCAGAGCTGGTCTGTCACAGGAAATACACACAACCTTTGAACTGAAGGAATAGGAATAAAATACAGGGGCCGCACAGAAATAAGTCACGCAGTCAGTCTTAAAGGCTTAAAGATTTGAGTTGGCTTTTAGATTTTAGATTAGTAATTTGATTTCAAACTTCAGAGGCTAATAGTATGAATTAAAAGTAAAAGATTTAGTTCAGTTTTTAACATTAAGGTGTAATGCAAGGGATATATCATTGAGAGCCTTACCCATATGTGCAGCTCAGACGGTTAGAGTATGATGGTTAGATATATTTACAATACATTTGAATATTTCTACTACATATTTGAAATAAATACCAAACATAATGGTACCTGTTAATGAGTCTTACAGTGTCCATTTCTTGTCCAGGTGATTCACAGCCCATGGACGTGTGCTCGGTCCACCACAACAACGTCTTCCTCAGATTCTCCGTCTCGCTGCTAGGATACGGTTTCTACGGAGATGTGCTGTCCGACAGTGAGAGGAAAAGATGGCTGGGTCCTGCTCGCTACGACCTCGCCGGTAAAACTCAGAACTGAACAAGGTCTAAACTCGGGTGAAATAAGTGCGGAGAGAAGCATTAAACCGTCATCAATTCTGACAAATACACACAAAATCATCATAAGGCAATGTCATGATCTGGCTTGGGAAGTAATACAAGCAAGTAGCAATGAGCATGGACGGGGTTACATGACAAGAGAGACATTTTCTCACTTTGAATGAATAACAATATAGTATTAATAAAACATGCATGAATCAATCAAAATACAAATCCCAGTAAGCAAAAGATGAGGGACACATAATGCTGTCAAGACATTGTTAAAATCTCATAAAACTCCATTTTACAAAATATGTCACCTTTAAACCTTCATTTTTGGTTACACAGTTTTAGCTACAAGTCAGATAAATGGCAGACTTTTCTGAATGCTTCTTATGAAGCAGCTCTCTGGTGTAAACCACAGAGCCACTCGCTGCTGCAGCCTCGCAGGTGTGAAGGGTCACCATCTGAGTTCAAGCCCGGCTAAGCACTCATACTTACCTTTTAACCCAGGATCAGCTTATTCTAACCCGACTTAGACCCGGCACAGTCCATTGTTGAAGGACTTGGACTTGTGTGTGCTGGTGGCTGTGGAGGATTTCAGAGAGTATCTAACACAGGGATTCTAGCTCAGGAGTTCAGGCTAAAGGTTTTACTACCAGCACCTCCAGCTCTGCTCCCAGGGGCCCTCCTCATATACACTACAGCTCAATGGACTGTACAGTACTCGGAGCGCAGTAATCCACTTTATAAAATGGAAAAAAGGGGCACAGTTAAATGGCCTCCATCCGGAACAAGCAAGAAATGAATTTCTATTTGTTTAAACATACACATGGACTCACTTTTTTATATTTAGAATTTAATTGGTTTAATAAGTGTTTTCCATAATATGCACATATTTCTAGGGTTGGGTGCATTGTGGTAATTGAAGTGGGGTTTGAATTAGACTTGAAATAGGAATTTCATTAAAAGTAAATGGATTTCACATGCTCCCTAGGTTGGCAAATTTGTAGGTATCAGAACTTAGTTACTTACAGACTTTTGTATTTTGCCATTTGGCTGAACTCACAATTTAAAGGTGCAATATGTGACTATTCTGGTGGAGGCTTTGCCACTTCCTGTTGCAATGGACATTTTACTGTTTTGCCCAGAATGTTCCACGGCATGTAGACAAGCAAATGACACCATCAAATACCAAATATCTTCTGGATAATGATACTTAATGAATAGTTTCATATATGACTCACAACACTATTATGTTATTTTTTTTTCCAGGGGTAAAAACCTTTCTCAACCACAACCACTATGAAGGCACAGTGTCGTTTCTACCCGCTGAGGACGACGTGAGCAGCCCCAGAGATAAAGAGCAGTGCAGATCAGGGTAAACATCCGCTCCCACTGGGCAGCATAGAGATTTTCAGCAAACACTTTAAATAGCTTTGAAAAGACCAAGGTCATATGGTACCAATGGGTACTGTGTACCCATGTGGTTTATGAACAGAACAATCAATACTGCTATCTGCTATATGGTAATATTTAATAAACACATAATTATTTGTATCTCGCTTTACAAGCTTGACAGCCTCCTCCAAGCGCTACTCTGTTATTATTCATTCACTTCATACATGATGATATGTAGCTTTAAGACATGATAGAATGTTTTTCCCTCTTCAAAAACATACCTGGAATTGTGATTTATTTCATTCACACAAATCTGTGCGTTATGATGTGTGTTATTAGTCTGTCAGTATCTCTAAAGCTTAAAATGCTCTCTTCCACCTTCTGATGTCCTGTAGTGGTAGTTAACAATTACCTTTTACTCTTAGTTCAGCAGAGATTGGCAATTACAGGGCTGAAATGCCTGATGTCCTGTAGTGGTAGTTAACACCTTTTACTCTTAGTTCAGGAGAGATTGGCAATTACAGGGCTGAAATGATCAAATTATCCAAATGATTCTAGTGAAAGTGTATGGAGTTTTAAAACACACTTCCTGTATTATCATATGGCATCATAAGGTGAAACAGAGCAGTTCCTTCTTATGATGACAGTTTTCTGTTTGAGAGAAGAACTCAGCTTAAATATGCAGTGTTTGTGTGTTAAGTCTGTGTGAATGTGCACGTTTGTTATTTGGAAACATTATAGCCTACATCAGAAAACAGTGCAATATGCCCATTAAATAGTAAAACAAGCCAACTTATTTTATGCTATTGTATTTCAAATTGCTGAATTGTCTGCTTCTTTTACCATTTAAGAATACAGTGCATATAGAAAATGACATGTTTTATAACAAGTTAGATCAAAGTAGTGCCCCTGCATAAATGAGTCAACTCCAGTCTTCAGTTTATACTGTATATACTGTGTCATCATGTATCATTGCAGTATTTTGGTAATAATGTGAGGTTATTCTTTGCCATTTTGCAGGTGTAGAGTCTGTCAGCACACATCAGCTGTGACAAAGAAGACTGAGAAAGGTACAAGTAATTATTTTTCAAACTATTTTACACATAATAAGTATACTGCGATTGAGTGTCAAGGAGACTGTAGCGCAGAGTGTTTGTCCACTCATCAGAAGGTTGCCGGTCTGAATCCTGCTCTTGATGTATGCAATTCCAACTCCAACAGATGAATGCTGTTGTTGTGTCCTTGAGCAAGCCCACAGTGTCTTCCTTGAACTACGATTATTCTCTAAAAACAAGGCAGACTTGTAATCTTTTACTACAAAAGTCAATATAACTACCTGTGTGCAGACGTCAATACGTCATTATAATTTTTAATCCCCACCTTGCTTTGTCCTAATTTTCCATGATGCCACGTTTGATTAGAGACTTAATGAGTTATTGATGAGAATACAAAATTATGTTAGTGACATTGAATAAATCTCATCATGATTTTAATTAAAATCTTTTCATTACCAACTCTCCAAAACTAATGCATTGGCTCCATTTGGTACATTCCCAGTACTCACCAGAGATTGATGAAAAACTAATTTACAGTAGTTTATAGCTCTGTACTCCAAGCCATTTTACACAAAAGCTGACATACTAGTACATCTTCAACTGAGAGAATATGTTTATCAAATACATCTCTGTTATCTAATGTCCTTTAATGTCTCACATCATAATATTTGCAGTAACTTTGTAATGAAAGGGACCACCAGTTGAGAATCACTGCTCTTGATTTTCATCCTTTTTGACTATTGCTTCACCTCACGTCATTTGCTTAGTGAATTCTGTTTGTTTTTATGTCTTGCCCTGTTCTCTTTGAGGAGTAAACTCCTCCAACTGCTGAGTCAATGAGTCCTGACACAGAAATGGCCTCCCTCTCGGAGAAAACACTCATTTGCAGACATTGGCTAATGCATACAGGCCTCACGCAGCTGCCTTTGTTTTGTTCCTGCTCCTCAAATGTTACTTTAATCACTATTGTACAATTGTGAGGCCACGTTTCGCAGTAGCCTCAGCGGGCTTGTTATCTGTGGTTATCACCTCTGTAAGTTTGTTTTGCCAAATGGAGGGTAAAGGTAATGATTTTTTTTTTTTTTTCTTACTAATTTTCCCCCGGAGACACAGTAAAGCTAATTTGAACGTGATTTCGTTGCACACTTGGTCGGTTATTGAAGCAGTGACAGTTTTGCGGTCCCATGGGTGAGTCGAGACATCTGATTGGCTCATCAACGGCGAGGGATCTCTAAGGAGCAGTGTTAGCGCTTTGTGGAGTGCGACCATCACGTCTGGTGTTGTGGAAATCTACAAAGCGTGTCTAATCAGAAAAACAAGCTTAATCCAATCATATTTTTATCTATATGACTTCTTTTGATATTGTGAACTGATCCTTGGCTACATTTAATTGCCTTTGAAATACATCTTAAGCCGTGCTACAAGTAGAAAGAAATCTAAACTCTATGATGTAAAGTTTTTGTTTCTGAGGGTTTCTTAGAACATTAAGACATCTGGAACTTAATGGACTTTCATTAGTGGCAATAGTGTGCAAACCACTGCCAATCCACAATCCACAAATTACCTTATTAAAAGAATACTACACTAAACTATTTACATTTTCCCTACTTCACAACATGATTAATTTTCACATTCATTGGGCTACCAGAGGATGTTATGAAGGTATTAAGTACATATTTACTTCAAAACACTGTGGCTTTAGTGTGACAACATAGCACTTAAATGAGCTATTTAGTGTCTAAAATGAGCATGATTAAAGCTGACTGTACACTATAATCAAATTAAAATGTGTATATTTGTAAACTGAGTAGATCTCACAAAATCTGTTACTACAGTGGTGCCAGTTTCTGATGGAGCCTAAAGATGGCAGACGAACTGGAGAGACTGATATAAACAAAAGTGAATCGTCCTTTGGCGTCTACTAGAAGCATCAGACTGTGTAAACACAGATTTAACATAATAATGGAGTGGCTCAGTATAGTTGGATTATCGTCCAAATCTCATGCCACATTTGGAAAATTTTGCAGTGCATCCAAGAACAAATGTGCTGAAGGACTTAGAAGTACTTAGTTTAAAAGTCCATTATGTTCCCAGTTACTGATGACAGTTTGGAAATCATTTCATAAAGTGCTTAGTATTTATGCTAATAAGTCATATAATTTTAAATAAAATGGCATATGGCAAAATATCACTTTTGAATACAAAGTATCCCATATATTAAACAAGGCTGGAGAAAAAAATACAATGAGTCAGGGAAAAGATCTGTTGAAAGTTTAGAGCCTGGAGTGAACCCACCCTATAGTCGTCTTATACATGCATCACATATTATTTCTACAAGCTGAGAAACGAATATCATCTTTTTTCATAGACTAAAATGTCCCCCAAAAACACAACTTACAGACCATGTTTCTAATACCTGTTTCAGATGGGCGTGATGATGGCTGGACGGTGATCAGTGGGAAGTTCATGGCCATAAACGCAGCATGTATGAGCTGTGCCTGTCCCCGCAGTCCCAAAGGCCTGTCCCCCTCGGCTCACCTTGCAGATGGGACGGCAGACCTCATCCTCGTCCGAAAGTGCTCCAGGATCGACTTCTTCAAACACCTGCTGAGGCACACCAACAAGGATGACCAGGTGGGAATATGCAGCGGTCATCATAACATTAGAAAACTGAGAACATTGTGAACAACTGCAAATTATTATTATCTTATCATTTTAAAAGTGAAAAACATTATCGACACTATCTATCGACAGCATTACAGTTGACCTGATCTGCTATTTATGCATAAACTTAAGTGTTTACAGATCTCCAGCACAAATATTATATCAGTAATAGTGGTGTATCTATTGTACTTTGATATAAAGGTGCACTTTGTACCTTTTTTGGTGAGAACTCGACCACATACTTGTCACCATGGAGCTTTTGCTTTGCGTGGAATGTTCAACAGTATGACCCTTAACATATTTATATATCATTCACATTATTACAGGTGTTAGTCATCATCTTAAAATTATCTTAAAACATGCTTTTGCACTATGATTCTGGTCACTTCCTCACAAATCTGACATGTAACTTGGTCTGATGGCATCTCCATGGGATGAGATGAGTTTCTTTCCATCCTGTGAAACATTTCAAGCAAAGTAGGAGACCATCCAGCGGAAATGTTGCGTAGTACATATTGAAGCAGTAATATGCCTTTCTTATACACTCCATAAATTTTCATATTTATTTTTTAGAATGTAAAAAAAAAAAAAATCTCATATAGAAGTCGACTTTAATGATCCTTTCTCATTATCAGTTTCCCAACTAGTAATAAAAACAGCGATATCTGATTCCCAGCTTGTCCTCACTCCCACTGAACCTGATGTGGCTCACCAGGAGCTGCTCAACCTGTGCCTGGATAAATTGAGTGTGTTGTAGTGTGCAGCGGAGAGCAGAAGGCAGGAGTTAGCCCACTGCTGTGCTAGCATCTCCATCTGCTGACTCTGCTCATTTCACCTGCTACAGTTCACTTTAGTGCAGAAGCCATAGCCCCCCCTTAGCCCCCCCTTAGCCCCAGTGCCTCCCCACGTTTCATAAATAACCTGCAGTTTGGTCCAGAGAGGAGGGATGTAATGGCTGGATCATAGTTTCAGTAATGAATGGGAGAAGTGTGGTCTGATACCACTACATCACAGGGGCTCCGGTGGGTTTTGCTAATTATTGCCACAAGGTACGCCTTGAGACAGGTTATCCCGTTTAGAAAACACTCATAGCAGTAATTTTATCTATAGGGGCTTTCGAGAGGAAATTTTGCAGTGACTTTAACCTGCAGGAATAAGAATACAACTTTGGCCAATAGCTCTTTGCTGCTGAAGCTGAGATTTAATGTACAGCTACACTATCAAGTCTACCAAGTCTACAAGAAGGCTTAGAATGAACCCTTTTTAATAACTTATATAACACGAGTATAGTCCAATTATAGGCTCCTAAGTCCCTGGGATCCTGGACAACAGACTCATCATCAGGCCATGTTACAAATCAGATCTGTGGAGAAACAAACCCACTCTCAGCGGTAATGCATGCATATAATAGTATAAATTGATGCTGTAGATAGATTTAATGTCATAGTTTGGAATATTTTTGTCAAAGCAGTAACATCTCCGTGGAGACAAGCAGGTGGCAGAAAAAAGAGGCATTGTGTAGCTTAAAGCAAACAGTGCTTGACGTATCCAGGCTGTGGCTCAGTTTGTTTGTGCAGATATGAGTGCAGGCCTGAAGGAGACACAAGACTCTCCCCAATCAAGCTGCAGCGTGACACAGTTTGATTGGTCTAGTGTGAGCGTTTTCTTACTGAAGGTGATAATAGGAAAAATCCACCAAACCTAGGGCGAACATGCAAGAAATGATTTTAACCTGTAATTTTATACTGTTGAACTATTGGTGCTGCTGAATTTTGACCTGTTCTTACTCTAATTGGTACAACGTGTATCAGTGTTTAAAAAATACTTCTGTAAGACCAAGGCAGCTGGAATCCAAGGCAACAAGACATGTGATCAAAATATCACAGCCAATCCTGCTCGACTACTGAATTGGAACAAGCTCAATGAAAAATGAACCATTTAGCAGAAGGAAATGGTGAAATGGAAGATGCTGTTAGACTGAGAAGATTTGGCCGCTGTGTGATGTGTGGAGCGTGTCTTTATACAGATTAACATTCACCGAATCAGTCTTTACCAAAAACAAGCAGCGTGCACTGCTGGGATTATATTACCACGCTGCTCAAGCAGATAGATGGTAGAAAATGAGGGAACATGAAAGACAAAATATTTGGCAATGCATTTTTGAATTGCATCTGCACCACATTCACACAGCTCACCAATTCATAAAAATAAATGGACTAAATGGATCTTCTCTTATTAAAGGTGCACTATGTCACTTTTTTGGTGTCTCCATGGAGATGTTACACAATATTACAGCACTAGGCCAAGTTACAGAGCAGATCTGTGGAGAGGCAACCTCGCTCAGACTAAGGGGAATGTTTTTCAGTGTTTTTCTGTGTTGGTTGTTGGTTGAGTTCTTGGTTGGCAGGTTTTTAACTAATCGAAACTATGATTTTTAAATATGAGAGAGAAAACAGGTGGAAAAATCAAAACTCAGTGACTACAGTCCATTCTAACATGAAGTCTCCGAGGTTTCAAAGCAAGTACACCTAATTAAGAGCTGGAGTAGCTATAAACCTTGAATGAAACAAAATCAGGACGTGAACTATAAGAAATCTTCTGCAAGAGCCATTCCTCAGTTTGGGGGCCACTGGACGAGATCTCCTACTTTACTTGGCACATATCAAGCTGAAGAGAGGACTATGAGTGATAAGGGCTGAGTGACTTTGCATCTCCGTTCACTTAATATCAGCCTTAGTGTCCAGCCGAGCGAAGAGAAACAGGAGTGAGGCGGCTCCTAAGCGTATTCATGGCCTTGTCAGAAAGCCTTTTAGGCCCAACGTCCCGCGCGAATGCAAAGAGCACGCTCATAAAGTGGCTCTGATGTGAAATAAATGGTTGTCAGTGAGTTTTTTGGATGAGTGGGGAGAGATAGACAGTGGACGGGCAGAAGAATAAAGAGTGTAGCAAAGAGGAAGTGGCACTTTGCGAAGAAAACCAAGTGTTAGATATAAGACATTTAAAAGAGAATTGACTAGCCTATTATTTCTTTCCGACTTTATTGTCATTTTATTGTATTTTACTATCCCTCAAAATGGTTGAGTCTTGGTGTTCTTATTGTTCTGCCTCAAAATACACCGGAAAATGTACAATGTTTCCCTGCTCTTCTTATAACGAGATATTCTGCCCCTGATTCGTCTTTGTAGAACAGAAATATCAGTCAAAAGGATATCCATGAGTTTCATTTGGGTGAAAAAATCTGGACCACTGCCATAGATTAGCAATTTATAACAAAATATTAAAGCTTTTGAATGGGAAAAGTGCTCAAAATATTGCAGATAACTGGAAGCTGAAATATACAAGTAGCACCATCTGATTGTCTGTTATGCAGTGCTTGAAATAATGTGCAAGTCTGAAATGTTTTTTGGTTTTTTTTGCGTATTATGATGCATTATGATGAATCTTTATATGACAATTTCAGATTAATTCCTAATAATCCATTTGGGGAGCAGTGCTTAAAATAATGTGCAAGTTTGAAAAGTTTTTGGGGTTTTTTTGTGTATTATGATGCACGTAATCTTTATGACATTTTCAGATTAATTCCTAATAATCCATTTGACTCTTCTCTACAGTTTGACCACGTATTTGTGGACGTCCACCGAGTGAGGAAGTTTCATTTCCAGCCGCGACACCCCGAATTGGTTTCGGTTGAGGACCTCAGTGAGATCCCCGGGAAGAGCACCTTTACCCCCGTTTGCCCCACTCCCTGCAGGTGTAAGGATGACTCCGCCCACAGCAGATGGACCTGCGACGGCGAGATCCTGCCCCATATCACCATTCAAGTCAGGTAATAGTTCAAATAGTTTATACTGTAAGGTTTGTGGGAATAATATCTTAATATTCAGTTGTGAAAATTATATCTTTATAATCTGTGTGTTATTTGGAAGAGTTTGCATGATTTCACAATCTGTGTGTTCCTAAACAAAGAGTCTGCATGCAACATGTGAGACAGGGGTTAAAACTACATGGAACCTGTTGCTTCAGTGAAGGCTGACACAAGGGGAACCATGGATATTTGTGTTTAGAGCAGGTTCAGAGTAGAGCCATATATGTACGGTTTAAAGAGACTGGTGTTCATGTTATTTTCAAGCTGTAAACCAACCCAAACGTGTAATCTGAAAAGCTGATGTCGGCCAAAATTACAGTTTAAATGTGTGAATACTGCAGGGAGCTGCAGAGATCTAAAGTGGACAGTCCCCAGAGGTGTACCTGTATTTTCTGCCTGAACCAAATAAATATATTAAGTTGCATCTGGACTTCAGGACTCTTGTTTTCATCACCTCCTGAAAAGCTGACAGGTTCAGTCTGTGGTCTCCGTGGAAGTGTTATTGCATAGACTGTAATGTTTCACAGTATGGCATTTAACTTATGCATGGTTTATATTTCTAATAAATCTATAATTATTATGAATGCCTTGAAAAATATACCTTTATCTGATGGGAACATCTGCTTATAGAACCTTCAGTGCAGTAACCTCATCTTAGAGACAAGTTACATACTACACCTTTTAATACATACACACTGCAAAGAAATACTGAAATGAAATTGTCCAAGATGTAGGTATCATGAAAAAACTTGACAAGCAACAACTGTGCTATAGAGTTAGAGATTAGTCTCTGCTATTCAATATAACACTAATTCTCCTTTCCCCTGTGCACAGTTTTCTCCCCCTATACTCCGATCCCTATACATTCCTATGGCACAGCTGGACACATCATTTATTTCATGCTCCATTGTACTTAGCCAATGATGCATGGCTCTGTAATGTTACTAATTTAACGGCCCTCCCCATGTTAAAAGGCTACTCCCCTTTAATTAAAGCATGAGTCTGTCCCTTTATTGCCTCTTCCCTGTGCTAATCGCTCTCACAGTGAGCTGGTCTGAGTGCTGTGTCGATAATTAATGGGTTTAGTTCGGGCGAAACGGAAAGAAAGTGCGGAAAAAGAAGAATAACGACTAGAGTTTAGATGTAGAGGAATGATAAAAGTGAATAGTTTTAGGAGGATTAAAATATTGCAATCTTGGCTGGTTGTTCAAAGTCGTCATAAAACATGTCCAGACTTTTTTTTTAATGGTTTTAGCGTGGACTCAGTGTCTGCTATGTGAGCTGTAGCTATAGAAAACTACATGTGACCAAATATTCAGTCTGAAATAATATTGTTACAGCTGATACTGATGTGTCGGGACGCTACCACCATTTTTTTTATATTTTAAACCAACTACTGATTGTGCTAAACTGAACTTTTATTACCAAAAACAAAGTGACACATGTTCTAAAATGTCTTAAATTGTTACAGATCCAGCTCTTATCTAATATCTTGTAGTGATGTGTGTGCTCTGTGTGTTTCTTTGCAGTGTCCAGTGCCAGTTGATTCACCTGTTTGCTCGTGGTATTGAAGAGAACCAAGAGCAGCAGTTTGTGTTTGAGGAGCTCTGACAATGTGGAAGCTCTGAAAGTCGTATTTAAATGCACGAGGCTGAGTGGATCTTGGTGAGAAGAACATGCTCATATTTGTGAATGTTTAGTGTACAAAATCAAAGTCATCATATTTCAAAGTGATTTTAATTGATGTTTTACTAAAATACTGTAGATTATAAAGTCAGACCAGATGTCATTGTTGTACAGCTGCTTCCTTGCGTCATTGACAAGAATGTTCTTTTCACCAAGTATCTTAAGATGTGATTGTTGTACAGCTGCTTCCCTGCGTCATTGCCACAGCTCACTCAGAGTCTGACTGTGGGCAAGAATGTTCTTTTCACCAAGTATCTTATGAAGCCTAAATTATTCCTTTAAAGGTAACATGAAAGTTAAAAGTGTTAAGAGATTTTTATAGACAAAATATGTTTATCTGGTGCCATTTTGCGTTTGAAATGCAATATGCCCAGTTTTTCTATCTTGAAAGTGACTTGTGCATTTCTTTGAAAATATGTTTTGACTATGCATCTAAAGGAAAACCGAGTTCCACATTGAGCAAGACTGAGCTGGTCTCCACCAACCATCTTTTATTTTTTACCTTTTGTCATGAAGGACAATTCAAATTGAATATTCTCTCAGTGAAGCATTTGTGTTTTGGAAGGCTGCTGAGCTATAAAGATAAACTTAAAAGCACCAAGAACAAAGCACTCAAATCTGACTGTTAAACTGTGACCTAGGAGAAGTTGATTTTAGCCAGTAGCGCTAATGGAAAGCGGAATACAGTACTAATACTCTAACATTGCCCCAGTGGATTGTGGGTAATAAGGCGAAGTGGTGACTAAGTGATCCGGGACTTCTCTGCACTGCTGCTCTGCACCTGTGACTCTGAGACGGGATCTTCACTGGTAAAAACCAATGACAGCTCGATCAGCAGCTGAGGTTATCCATGTTTACAACGCTTTAATCCTCATTACGAGTAATCTGCTGATCTGGAAATAAGCCCAGTCTGTTCACAAATAGAAGAATTATTTAAATGGATTCTCTAAAAGAATTTAAAAACAAAAACACATTACAAAAAGTACATAAAATGGAAATTATACATATATTGATAATTTAATGCAAAAAATGTCATATACGTCCGATTTTTGATAATTACTTGAATGTGTTAAAGTATGAATTTTACTTTTGTCGTTTGGAGCTGGCCTTCACTTGAGTCAAATACTTTTATCATATTAAGTAGTTTTTACTTTTCCACCTAAGATTTCAACTCCCTATTAAATACTTGTGAGTTGTTTTGATTATTGTTACCTACAGAAGCAAAAATGTGAGAAAGAAAAGTCTATTGTGCCGACCTTATTTCATTCATATCAATTAGACTTTGCCTCGCACTGTATTATGATGCTTTTTGTCTTCATATTCCTGAGGTGGTGCGTCCTTCTCTGTGCAGCACTCGTTCATTTCACGTTGTAAAAAATCACTTTCTGAACGTGGTCCAACTCCTAACGCAGGCCTATAATGTTTCACCTTCAGCTCTAATTTAGTGAACTTTAGTGGTACTTTTAAATCTCTGAAACATACAAAACACTGCAGAAAGACGGAGACGGTTCAACAAGTTTATGACTGAGAAAAAAAATCTGTATGTTTTGAAAGCGTGTGTGCAGTGTCTGTGTGTATCTGTGTGTACATGACTAATTTATTTGCCAAATAAAATTCTTTGAAATGACGTTTAATGATCATTTATGTCTCACTTCAAAAAAAGCTGTCCAATCCTGTAAAGTCTGCCCTTTTCTCTAATTTTAGATTTATATTTGGAATTGTAAAATGAGAAATATAATAGGATTGAATATGATTAAAACATAATCAAATCTGTTTAAAAGCAAAGACAAATGTGAAATGACTTTGCACAAGAAACTTAAACTGAGCTAATTTAGATTTCAAATAAAAATAAATTACATCCTCCGCGTTCTAGCCATTCACAAGGTCAGTCAATAACTTCTGAGCGCATTGAGGTGTATAAAACTCAATATTACAGTTACACCATGTTAATCACATTATCGGTTAGACTCTCAAACCGCACAGACCGCTGATTTTTGTTCTACAACACAACGGCAGTGCAAAAACTATATGGGCACACACATAAGTAAAGCTAATTACACTTAAAATCACATTATTGTTCCTTTAAAGGGCCCGTGCTACTTTATTTTCTGATCATAATGTTATTTCCTCATCAAAAACGTACTTGGATTCATGTTTTGTTTCATTCACGCCATTTTAATACACAAATTCTGCAGTGAGTTTTTGTCTCAAACAGAAAACGTCATTTGGTAATACAGGAAGTGCTCCAAACGCCATGACTAGAATCATTTGCATCATCCGGAACCGCCTCTTTTCTGAGCTTTGGGGGGTGTAGAAAGACGAATAATAAACGTGAATGAAACAAAAGACAACTCCAGAGATGTTATGATGTGATTTAAAGGTCACGAGAGTCAATTTTGTGTAATAGAATCTTTAATTTTGAGGATAAATGTCTTGTCTATTGTCATTTAATTCCATTTAGATGCATTGAGCGTCATCAGCCACTAGGGGGCTTGATTTTTTTGTTAGCTTTGGTACTGTAGTTCATGAAATATGTTTTGTCATTGACCTGAATCAATTAAGGAATTAGGAATTTTACAATCTTGGCAAAGAAGTAGGCCCGGAAAAGCATCTTCTTAAGAGCTCCAAAAATCTCCCTCATCTGATCTGTGTATACACAACTTTGTCTCACTGTTCTCTTGTTCACAGAAAACAGCTCTGCCTCGTTTCCAGTCGCAGCAGAGGGATTCTCCAGCCTCTCATCTCCTCAGCAGCACCAAATTGTTTTCCTCTCCCCATTGTCTGCTCTTTCTTCTTCATTTTCTGATTTTGCCACTTCCTCATTGATTTATCCTCCATCTGTGCGCGGGGCCCGCTGAGGACCGCTATCTCATTCCCCCGTCCCACCTGAGACGCAAGGTGAGGCTGGAGATGCTCGCACACACACACACCACACACACACATACACGTGCACGACACACACAGAATGGGGAGATGGCCTGGATTCACCACTGTCCTCACCCTAAGAAACATTTCCTAACGGGACACGACGGAGCAGGACGGCCCCCTGATACTCTCCGTCACACTCCCGCCCCCCTCTGTGCTGCTGTCACCTTCACACACTAAGAGCTTTGTCCCACATAAAGGAGCAAAAGCTGATTTGAAACATGTATTATAAGCCCCAAAGCCTAGAGCCAGACTTCCCTCACTATATATTGTGTGTTTGTGGCTTTGGAATTTATTTTGTGGTCATTTAAAGCAGCTATGATTTGGATATCTAAATTGAATAGACCTTTTTTTGTTATCACACTTGCTTCGGGCGTTGTAGCAAATTAAATGTTTGCAGACTCATATATTCAGCTTTTCATTTTTACATTACTTCCGGTGCCCTTTTTGACACAACCTTTTAAATGGATCACGTTTGGAGAAAACCATAAATACGGAAAATGCATGGAGTAACGAAGGAAATAAAATGATCTGCCTATTACCTAATAAGGCAGTGAAAAAAACTATTCTTAAATTTCATTAAGCCAAAATATTGATTGGCAGCTCCTCTCTCAATCATTTGGGCTTTAGGGGAGTCTCATTTTGTCTTCCTGTAGAGACATTCAAGTCCAGATGTCAGGTGGTCAGTTTATATTGTTGGCAACCTCTAGATGCACATCTCCAAACTGTATGATGCAAAAAGGCAAGTTCTGGATCATATTCTTAATGAAAATGAGGGAGATGACACAGAGCAGCAGAGTGATGCAGATGAGCAGGTTTGAGAGGAGGAAACAATGTGAAGTATCATCCAGAAGATACAAACACATCTGATGGGTCAGATGAGGAAGTCACAGGTGGTGAAGCCTCCAGCTGAAAGATTTAAGTCTAAAGATGATCAGATCTGTTGGAGCTCAGAGTCTCCTGATGTATGTGGCAGGGCATCTGATACAAATGTCATGAAAAACACTCCTGGAGTCACAACATTTGCTGTGATGAGAGTCAGAGACATCAGGACATGTTCATATCTTTGTCATTAAAAAGAGTCGTCATTGGCAGGTTCTGATTTTCATTTTATGTTTAGACTAAAGTTCTATTGTTAAAAAAAAATACAATTTTGTCTCTTTCTCCATCGACCAGTAACACCAAAGATGTTACTACAGTTGAGAACATCAAAATTAAAATAACACAAATTTGGTTTAGAGATGTGTTCTAATACCCCCAGTAACAATCTGGTAACACAAAAAAACTTTTATTTAGTTATATTATTCTCTTGAGGTTCATTTTACCATTTTCGTTATATTGAAATCGAGGGTAAACTGACAAAAAAAGGGGCTGAGGCTCCAACCAAAGACATTAAAACCAATATTTTCATGGAAAAGTTAGAATAACAAGGAAACCAAGAGATGAGAAAAATAATTTGATGCTAGATGATTGTTTTTAGTTAATTTTACAGCTGATTTAGGACACGGGTCAAAACCGACTCGCTAACACCGGAGATGGTAACAGAAAGCTAACACAGGAGCAGGGTTAATAACATAAATATTGAAAGTCGATACTCAGTTGAGCAAGTACTGACAAAGAAACTTGGACTTTTGGTGAAAAAATAGTAGTTTCCTGTGTGGTCTACAAGTCTAGAAACCATTATTTTTGGTGGAAATTGCATTCTGTTGTCTAAAGGATGAATCTGGAGCCTTTTCCTTAGCTTAAAAAAAATGACAAAACACCACAAAAGAAAGTCCAGTCTCTCTTCTCTGTTACTTCTTAGGATTTCTTCATGAACTGCAGTTTGAGAACATATATAGAAATGATTAAAGGGATAATATTATGCTATTGTCTGATCTACAGTACGTTATAATATTGGATACTGCTGCATATTTAGGCTGAATTCTTCTCTCCTTGTTCCACCTTGTGATGTCATGTAAAACCCTACTACTGTAAGTGCTCCACCGTGTTTTTAAACTCCATAAACTTTCACTGGAATCATTCGGATAATCTCAGCCCTGAAATTGCCAACAAAAGGTAAAAGGTTAACTTGAAAACTACTGCATCATGACATCACAAGGAGGAAAAGGGCATTTTGAGCTTTGGAAATGGGGAAAGACTCAACTCCTGATATGTTTCTGATGAGGTAAAAACATTCTAACGTGTCAGTTTTGGATAATATCATTACAGTATATTTTATTCTTTATTCTTACACCTCAGAACTTGCATTTTACTGTTTTATTGTGTTGTTTTTGTGGCGTTCTTGGCGTTTTGAAAGGCTCTACTAACTGCAACTGCAATTCACTTTATCGTAAAATGACATTAATAGTTCTTGTATGTGTACATGGAATTGCCGTGTGATGAAACATAAAAGTCCAGACTTGATGATAACTTGGTCCGAGCGGGGAGATGCTGCAGAGGAGGTGGTGGACAGTTGAAGCACTCCTGTGTGTATTGATTGAATTGGTCTCCCTGTGAGCGAGCGCGATCAATGAGGCTATAACAGTCCATCTTCACAGAGAGGAGCCTCTTATCTCCCACTGCCCATCGCCCACACACACTCACAAGTCCCACCGCCGACCTGCACCTACACCGACGACACTGCGCTCACTGTCTAGCACCTGAGATATGGACCCAGATATATGGAATCGATGCAACTTTCAAACACTCGAGGATTTTGACAGTCGACGAGGGCACACAATCTTTCCCGATCGATCAGTTTTTCGGCAACATAAATTAATTACAAATGCTTATAGTTGCCACTCAACTTTTTGCCATTATAGAGCGGTGAAGCAATTCAATTCAATT
>JACN01089671.1:0-12440 GCA_000787155.1 Scartelaos histophorus
CTAATATTCATTTTATTACTTTATTACTTTTTTTTTGTTTTTACTTTTCTTTTATTTGTTCTGTTTTGCTGAAAATGAAATGGCTAAAACAAATAAATGATTAGACAAAGAAACAAATGACAACACTTCGACAATATTTCGTGTTAAAGTTCAGTGTAATTAACAGGAAAAACAGGACATCGTCACGTTACAGAATCTGAAAATCACCGACAGGATTTTAAGAACAATAAAAGTCAACGTGGTGACCTGTAAACTTATTCGTCTTGTAAGTCACTACGTCAGAACTCTATTTCCGGGTCCAAGTCACAGCCCGACTGATCTACGCGTAAAAATGCAGTAAAAATGTGTAAAAATGCAGTAAAAATGTGTAAAAATGTAAAAATGTGTTTGAACGGATCAGAAAACCAATACAAACAGTGAGAAGAAACTGCCGTTCTTTTGTTTTCCTGTTAGCTCTGTCGCTAGCCAAGAAGATTTACGTCGTAGCCGCTAGTGCTAATCCTCCAAATTGGCGCTCACTTTGCCTCAGCCGTGGGAAAAGCCCAACAACACCTCTACTATTCGAGGAAACTGAGGAGACTGATGAACACTGCTCTCATCCTCTTTCTACCCCCTCCCATGAACAATGACCAATAACCACACTCACCAATCAAAGCACTGAGCTGGTTTTCATTGCTGCATATTGTCACTATTCCCATGTATCTGTCTGAATGTCCTGCTCTTTAATGCACTTTATCAATAACCTGCCCTGATGCTGCTGCCGATATTGTTGCTGTACTGATGACACACTGTGCTAAATGTTTACACTGGGGTTATTGAGGGGTTACTTATCTCACTCCGGTTCACTCACTTTTTCAACTACGCATGCGGACGCTCCAAACGCAATTTCGTTGTTCTTTTGTGATAATGACAATAAATACTTGAAAGTTTATTTATGTTCACAATAGAGCACGAAAACCAGACCGAAGTCCAACAGGTTCGGACGAATATTTAGATCATCTGTTGGACTTGGGTCGGACTCGGACACTCCACAGCGTCTCCTGTTTCCCATCGACAGTAAAAACCACTCGCTTCGCCTCAAATTGGATTAACAGTGATGTTTTGTGAACTGGATGACTTTATTTGCGGAGGACAAGAATGTGGATAATGTTTTTCCAGAGTTTGTGTTTTGTGTGTCTGTGTCAGAGCTCACACAAACAATATCCCACACGTGTTATTATGAAATGTGAAAATAATGTGAGTTTAATAGTGTTGAGTTCGTACATAAATATCTTAATACCTGTCAGGCTCGGGTTGAATGTTTTGTTGGACCCGGAAACCTAATAATGAACCAACCAATGCAATATTTATAAACCTCCAAACCCTGAAATTTGATGATTTAATCGACAGTTACACTTTGAAAATCATGTTCTCTTGTCAAAATCGAAGCACAGAATTTGTTACGATCCGAAATAGCCGATATGAGCTCGGAGTTACGGCTACGTTTATCAAAAACCAAATCAGAACAAGCACTGTGTCATTTTGTAAATCAGAGAACAAACAGCCCGCCTTCAAAGTGCCAGTATCAGGAGTTTGTGAGGTGCAGGGTTCAGACTGAGACCGACGCTCGGGCTCAGGTCCAGATCCTCCTCAGAAACACCAGGGGGCGCAGTGAAGCGGAAACGCTGCATCAGAGTCACGAAGAAGATGTACAACTCCATCCGAGCGAGACCCTTCCCCGGACAAATCCTACGACCTGAGAGAGAAAATTAGCAGAGTTTGGTGATAAAAGGTGTTGGGTTATTTCCAGCCGTGTGACTTACACTAGAATCAAATCTGAAGGTGAACACAAGATGGTGTTGTGTTGTTTTTAGTGGTCTGTGCTCATTGGCTCATGGGCTCAAAGTAAGTTTCTCTTCCGCATTTACTTCAATCCAGGTGAGCTCCTCCCACCGTGTGACATCTGTAACATGCACAGAGCGTTTGGACCAATCAGAGTACGGCCTTCGGACGAATCAGGGCACAGCGTGGAGTGTCTGAACCAATCAATGTGCGGCGTGGAGCGTCTGGACCAATTAGAGTGCAGTGTTTGAACCAATTAGGCCACGGCGTGGAGAGTTTGGACCAATGACAGTATGGGGTGGAGTGTTTGGACCAATTGGAGTGTGCCGTGAAACGTTAGGACCAATCAGATTGCGGTGTTTGGACCAATCAGAGCACGGCATGGAGAGTTTGGACCAATCAGAGCGCGGCATTTGGACCAATTAAGGCACGGCATGGAGCGTTTGGAACAATCGGTGCAAGAGCTGCTAGAGCGGCTCAAAGTGGCTCTAGGGTAAATCTGACAAAACTCACTTTTAGGCGCTTTGAGGATATAATATTCAAAATATTAAAAAAATTTTGTTGTGAAAATAGAAAAGAATCCCTACAAAATCCGACCTTACTGTACTTTACCTGGAGCGGCCACTAGTCGGCCTCAAGGGGGAATGTTTTATCCAGTTTTCTTACAGATCTACGGTGCGTACCTGCAGAGAAGGGCATGAAGGCCTCTCTCTTCCTGAACTTTCCGTCTTTGAGGAGGAAGTGAGCTGGATAGAAACTGTGAGGCTTTTCCCATTCGCTCTCGTCATAGAGCACCGAGGTGAGGAGCGGCCACACTTGAGTGCCCTGAAAACACCACCACACCGGGCTCGTGGTTAGGAGTGACCACAGAGACACGGGGCTCAAGTGGATGGAAGATCATTTGTTCCATCAGATTTTGAATATTAAATACCACTGGAGTTCTCACTTTGAATTTAATGTTTGAATTGTTTTTATACTGAATTTTTGTTGCTGAAATTTTAAGTGCACTTTTTCAGCATTTCAAATTTGCTATAAAAAAATTCACTTTTTAAATATTCAGCGTACATTTCCAACTCCTCAAATTCAACAGTTAAAATTCAGAGTGAAAAATTTCAAAGCAAAGATCCAAGATGTCAAGACAGAAGCAATCGATCCAGAGTGAGGAGAACAGAGGCTGTTTCCTAATGGTTCTCATCCATGGGCGGGGTTTGAGGTTTGGATGAGGATCATTCTGACCAATCAGATCGCTGCACTGCTCCAATTCCTGTTTGCTATTGCTTCACTTTGGATCGATGCTTCTGCTTTGGCGTCTTGGATCATTCCTGTGAATTTTTTTACTGTGAATTTTACACTCTGAATTTTGACTGTTGAATCTCAGTTCTTGAAAATATTTGTGCTTAAGGTGAAATTTTTATTTGGAATTTGAAACACTTTGAAAATGTGCACTTAAAATTTCAGCAACTCAAATTCTGAATAAAAATAATTCTAACATGTTTGAGTTAAAAAAAAAATTGAAAGTGAGAAATTCAATGGCATTTAAAATTCAAAATCCGATTAAACAAATTATCTTCTGTACAGTGTCCAAAAAGTTTTTAATTGTATTTTTTCTTGAGTTTTCAGACTATTTTAAAAGTGATTTGAAGAGCACATTTTCAGAACCTTGTGATCAGTCCGTGCATTCGTGATCCTGATGAGTGGTTCTTGGGGCCACCACCAGTTACTTGTCTCCATGGAGACCTCCAATATTCCAAAGTATGGCATTAAACCTTTCATTCTCCATAGAAACCAGCAGTTCTGTGAAGAGGCCACCCCCACTCACAGAAATAACGCACATTTCTAAATGTATTTTTGAGCAATAAAAAACTCCTGCAATTCAACAAATGCATCTTGTTTAAGTTTATCTGATAAAAAAATTCATTCAAAATCATTTAAATAGGAATAAAAATTAATTCAGCTTTAAAAAGCACCACGTAAACACTAAACTCCTAATGGTGATTCGTAATTAAACTTATTTGGAATTGAACTTTATTCCAATTTAAGTGGGGGGTTTATTCCAATGTTAAAGCCGATTGAATTTATTCTGTGATCATTTGGGTCGTTCATGTGTGTTGAATCATTCTTCTGACGCGATGTCGCTCTGCAAAAAAGGCCCCGGAGCAAAACTTTGTTCTGAACCCAAACAGTTTTTCTAATAAGCGTGTGTAAGAACTACAGATAAGGAAAAGAACCGAGGCAGAAAATAGCAAAAGTGAAAGAAAAAGCCAAACTCCGGCAGCAGCTGATTGTGAGTTTTCTTCTGTCGACGTAAATACGTTTGTGTCTCTGTCCAATCAGAACCTTCCCCAGGGAAATCAGATCTATTTAATTCAGAATAATTTAATTCAGATTAGAGGCAGTGCAGTGGCATCTCCATGGCAACAGACCCCCAACCTGAAAAGTTACACAGGGCAGCTTTAACAGCACAAATCAGCTCACCTGTTGTAGTGACAACTATGCTAGATCTTTATGAACAGGTTGTGCTAAAATAAAGCTCCAGGTATGTTTTTAATGAGGTAATGTCATTATAAACGTCACGAGAGTCAGTTTTGCTTAATATTAAAACTATTTAACCTAAACCTTTGACAATTAACAATGTCAATTCTATTTGGTCAGATAAAGGCTACTCACTACAGGATTTTTCAGTCTTAAATGACTGGGATTATTATTTGTGTAGGACAGTTTCTAAGGAGAATGTGGATGAGATCCTAAAGTCTTCATTTTCACTATTTCCTGAGTTTATCTGTTGCCTCTCTGTGTCTGTGTCTGTTTTATCGTCTGTTTTCGTAGCACTGCTGATGTTTGGTGGTTATGATCTCACGGGGGAAGAAATCACAGCAAAAATCTGCCAAATTCTCCTGTAGTGTGTGGCGGCCCTTCAGGTTGCACCAGGACTATGATCTGTTTTAATCGTAGTGTAGAAACCCTCACCTTCCTGATGAAGTGTCCCTGGAAGGTGATGTCTTGGCTGGTTTTATGGGGCAGGGCCATTGGAGCGATGTTCGCAAACCTCTGAGTCTCGTGGATCACTGCGTCTGTGAAGGGCAGGTCTTTTCTGTCCTCTGTCTGAACCTGACGACTTCCGATCACTCTGAAGATCTCCTCACGAACCTGGTCTGAGAGAGACACGTGGACTGAACCAGGACTGAAGCAGGACTAAAGCAGGATTGAACCAGGACTGAAACAGGACTAAAGAAGGACTACAGCAGGACTAAAACAGGACTACACCAAGACCATGAGTCCTAAACCAGGTGTCACCAAGAAACCTGAACTACAAGATCTTATTTTTACAGGCACAATAAAAAAAATCTATAAATATGCAAAAAAAAAGGACCTGAAATGAAACCCCGGTCCTCAGTTTCAATCTAGCGGGGGCTCTCCAACTCTTACCCTGCACGTGGGGGTACTTGGCCATGAGGAGAAAGAGCCATCTCAGAGTAGTCGCTGTGGTGTCAGTTCCTGCTGCAAACATCTGCAGAACCGTCTCGATCAGGTTCCCCTCGCTGTACGGAGAGTCGGGAACACCGCTCTCCTGGGAACAAACACAACTGCCACTTTAAAGGTGAAACTTTTCTGGTACAGGGTCCGACAGTTTCAGAGATTTTCTTTTATTGCTTTTTCTCCAGTATTCCAAAGTATGGCATTAAACTTTTTACTTTGCATAGAAACAAGCAGGACAAATGCAGGACTTAACCAGGATTAAACTGGAACTAAACCAAGATTAAACCAGGAAGAGGTGTGAAGAGGCGGCCCCACTCACCCAAAATTGAATAAATGCGTCTTATATAACTTTAATACCATATTGTGGAACATTACAGGCAAAGCAACAGCATCTCTACGGTGGCGAACCCCTAACCTGGAAAGTTATACGGTGCACCTTTAAAGTGCATATGGAAGATTTAATTATATTTACAAAACACGTTTTTAGGATTCTTTAAAGATTATTTCAACAACATGAAAGTGTTTTCTTTTACTTCTTCTGTCAAATAATTTCTGTGCACATGAGAAGAATTTTTGGTGTGGTTACCAGGGTGGTGTCTTCATTTCTAACCATCCATCCACTTTCTTCCTCTTATCCGGGGCCGGGTCGTGGGGGCATCAGTCCAAGCGGTTACTCCCAGACTTCCCTCTCCCCAGCCTCTTCCTCCAGCTCCTCCGGGAAAACCCCCAGGCCAGCTGGGAGACGTAGTCCCTCCAGCATGTCCTGGGTCTTCCCAGGGGCCTCCTCCCGGTGGGACATGCCCAGAACACCTCCCAGGGGAGGAGCCCAGGAGGCATCAGAACAGATGCCCGAGGCACCTCAGCTGACTCCTCTTGATGTGAAGGAGCAGCGGCTCTACTCCGAGCTTCTCCCGTGTGACTGAGCTCCTCACCTTATCTCTAAGGGAGCGCCCAGCCACCCTGCGGAGGAAACTTATTCCGACCGCTTGTATCCACGATCTCATCCTTTCGGTTACTACCCAGAGCTCATGACCATAGGTGAGAGTAGGAACATAGACTGACCGGTAAATCAAGAGTTTTGCCTTTTGGTCCGATACAGCGACCGCATCACTGCCGACGCTGCACCGATCCACCTGTCAATCTCACCTGTCAATCTCACGCTCCGTCCTCCCCTCACTGTGAACAAGACCCCGAGATACTTGAACTCCTCGACTTGAGGCAGGCAGGGACTCTCCACCTACTCGGAGAGGGTAAGGCACCCGTTTCCAGTCGAGAACCATGGCTTCAGATTTGGAAGAGTTGATCTTCATCCCAGCTGCTTCACACTCGGCTGCAAAGTGCTGCAGATCCTGGTTCCAAGAAGCCATCAAGACAACATCATCTGCAAACAGCAGAGATGCAATCCTGTGGTCCCCAAACTGGACCCCCTCCGGCTCCTGACTGCGCCAAGAAATCCTGTCCATAAACACTATGAACAGGACCAGTGACAAAGGGCAGCCCTGGCGGAGGCCAACATGCACCAGGAACAGGTCTGACATACTGCTGGCAATGCGAACACAGCTCCTGCTACAGTCATACAGTGACCGGACAACCCTTAGCAAAGGACCCTGGACTCCGTACTCCCAGAGCACCCCCCACAGGACACCACGAGGGACCTGGTCAAATTCCTTCTCCAGATCCACAAAGCACATGTGGACTGGTTGGGCAAACTCCCATGAACCCTGGAGCACCCGATGCCTTAGCAACCACACAAGTCGCGGCACGCTTGGCTTGGTAACTGTCAGCTGCTTCAGGAGTCCCATGGGCTAGCAGGGCCCTGTAGGCCTCCTTCTTCATCTTGACGGCATCCCTTAATTCCGGTGTCCACCACCGGGTTTGGGGATTGCTGCCGCACATCACAGAACAAAGCCCACTCGGACTCTATGTCCTCGATCCGAGAGAAACTCTGACAGAGGGCTCTGCCAGACATTCCCAACAAACCCTCAATGCACGCTTGGGCCTGCCAGGTCTTTCAGACTTCCTCCTCTGCCAGCACACCCAACTCACCACCAGATGGTGATCAGTTGACAGCTCAGCCCCTCTCTTCACCCGAGTGTCCAAGACATACGGCCAGATGTCAGTTGACACGACGTCGAAGTCGATCATTGACCTCCGGCCCCTGGTGTCCTGGTGCCAGGTGCACTTATGGACACCCTTGTGCTCGAACATGGTGTTCGTTATAGACACACTGTGACTAGCACAGAAGTCCAATAACAGAACCCCGCTCGGGTTCAGATCAGGGAGACCGTTCCTCCCAATCACCCCTCTGTGTCACTGTCATTGCCCACATGGGCGTTGAAGTCTCCCAGTAGAACAATGGAGTCCCTGGTCAGTCATTTCTAACCAGGAAGTAAAGTTTGAAACCTAAAATATTGCTGTGCTGGAAAAGAGGAGCAGTGTAACTAATGTCAGTGATTTGGTGACTGCTGCTGGATTCCTTTTCAAATCGAATCATTTGTTCTCCTCCTTTAAATAGTAACTCACCAAACAGATTTCTGTTCAGAGACCTGGTGTGTAACCCACAACCTCCTCACTGAGGAGAGGACACGGGCTAACCACTCTGCTACACTCACACAGGCTTCAGATCTGCTTTTCATTTTAGCAGTTTATGAAACTTGGTTTAAAACTGAATCTGAACAGAGGCTCAGGTCACAACATTTAGAAAGTGTTTTTTTATAAAGCACTTCTCACAGACACGTGTCACTAAGACACTTTACAGAACATTATTCATTCACTCCACACTCAGTGGTGGAAGCTTGGCTGCCAACTGGGGGCGCCATTGGTCCTTCCAACCACCACCATCATCCACACACACACACACACACCACTTTCATACTAGGCAATCTGGGTGAAGTGTCTTGCCTAAGGACATGACAGTCCCCCCGTGGAACCTGATTTCCCCAGTGTCTGCATCCAAGTTCTGACCAGGTCCATACCTGCTGAGCCTCTGAGATCAGACGGGATCAGGCTTTGACGAGCCAGTGTGGCCACGTTTAGAACATTTCTCTCAAGTTCTCAGAGTTGTCCCAGTGTCTTTTTCAAAATACTCAGAGACACAGAAAACTCCTTCACAAACACACGAGCAGTGACTTTAGCTCACTTTTTCAACACCACAGGTTGTCAGGATCCCCATTTGCTTTTGGGGAATGACTGATCAGTTTAAAAAACTGTATTTTGCTGAGATTAAATGAAAACAGTGACAGTGTTTGGGACTGACCTTCTCCTGACACAGCATGAAAGCGTCCACAAAGCCTCTGCATGTCTGTGGGTTCAGAGTCTCTCTCAGTTGCTGAAAAAACCTTTGATTGTGTTCAACAGCTTTCTTCCAGTTTTTTATAAATTCATTCCTGTTTGGCACCAGGCGCCCGAGCCACGGGAACAGGTTATAGACCTGTACAAAACACATTCAGTGAATCTACTGCAGGGTCTCCAACCTTTTTCCTCCAGGAGCTACTTTTACTAAACAAAAATGCCAGAAAGAAAGTCAAAAATGGCAGAAAGAAAGTTAGATGCACAAACAATATGAAACATAAATCATTGTTCATTTATTAGTGCACACAATCAGGCACCAGAGGGAATAGTCCATTTTTAGTTACTCGGGATAATATGTATAATTCAGAAATCCGTTGCTGAGCCAGTGTAAAGTTTAGAAAAGGCAGTGTGTCCATCGGGTCTGCGCAGTTCAATCTGTTCTTAAAGAGGCCGTTTGCAAAATGGCCTTTTTGGAGCTTTCCTCGTCAAAAACATGTCTGACGAGGTTATAGAGTCATCCATGCATGTTTGAGTAATCTAGTGATCTGTCCCAGGCCCCATTCAAACCCTCCCACAGGACAATCTCCATAAATATAGAAAAAACGTGATACAAAACTGTACACAGCAACTTGATGAACCTGATGTGATGTGCGGTAGTTTCATTTTCAAAGCAATAAACGGTAACAGGTGAAAATCTGTTGTTAGCTGTTAATACCCTCCATAAAAACACTCCCCTTTTCTAAACATAACAGGACTGATGTAGTTTGTGTTGGTCTTGCCTGTATGGATGGGGAGCCCAGCAGCTCCATGCTCCTGCTGGCGTCTTTGACCAAAGTGATGAACTCGGGGTTGTCGTACTCGAAGCGGCTGCCGTAGACCAGGGAACAGATGATATTGGAAACGGCGTAGTTCACCGGCTCTTTCAAGTCAAACGCTTTTCCTGGAATCAACATTTAAAGAGGCATAAACTGGAATACAAATACACACATTTAGATCGACACATATGGAAGATAATGTGATCTATCAGATTTTGAATTTTAAATACCACTCACATTTTTTTTAATCTGAAAAAAAAAGTTTGAATTATTTTTATGCTGAATTTTAGTTGCTGAAAATTTAGGTGCACTTTTTCAGTGTTCCAAATTCGTGATAAAAAATGTCACCTTTTAAATATTCAGTGCAAGTCCTCAAATTCAACAGCTAAAATTCACAGCGAAAAATTTCGCAGCAAAGATCCAAGATGTCAAGACAGAAGTAATCGATCCAGAGTGAGTGAGGAGGACAGAGGCTGTTTCCTCATGGTTCTCATCTGTGGGCGGGGTTTGAGGTTTGGATGAGGCTCATTCTGACCAATCAGATCGCTTCACTGCTCCACTTCCTGTTTGCTACTGAATCAGACCAGATCACTTTGGATCAATGCTTCTGCCTTGACATCTTGGATCAGGCAAATTTTACACTCTGAATTTTGAGAATCTGAAGGCATGAAAATATTTGTGCTGAAGGTGAAATTTTTATTTTGAATTTGAAACACTTTGAAAATGTGCACTTAAAATTTCAACAACTAAAATTCTGAATAAAAATAATTAAAACTTTTTTCAGAGTTATAAAAATTCAAAGTGAGAAATTCAACGGCGTTTAAAATTCCAAATCTGATGAAACAAATTATCTTCCCTATTCATTTCACTCATGTATGGTCACTTTAATTCTGTCAGCCACTTTATTTCTGTTCTGTTCTGTTCTGTTCTGGCTACCTCTGAATGAAAAGACTAAAAAGTATTGTGTTTTGGACGTATGTGCACTCAACTTTATGTTGCAGTAACCAGGATACTGTGAATACATGCCACAGTATCCCAGTTACTATCAGAATAAATATCCAAACTAAACCAACTACAGTATTCCAGTTTCTCATAACCAAGATACTGCCTTATTTGGGATATTGAACCTGGGATACTGCGTACACAGCACCATGATGAATCCGGGATACTCAAAAAACCCGATCATAAGAAGGATCCTGATGTGCATGTGAACGCGCTTCACGACAGCTCCACTTAATTCACAATGACACTTGGATTGACATTTTTTTGTGAATTATTACTATTTTTACCTCCAGCGCCTCCGGGGGAACCCCAGCCGGGAGACATAGTCTCTCCAGTGTGTCCTAGGTCTTCCCCGGGGCCTCCTCCTGGTGGGACATGCCCAGAACACCTCCCGATGGAGGCGCCCAGGAGGCATCCGGACCAGATGCCCGAGCCACCTCAGCTGACTCCTCTCGATGTGAAGGAGCAGCAGCTCTACTCCGAGCTCCTCCCGCGTGACTGAGCTCCTCACCTTATCTCTAAGGGAGCGCCCAGGCACCCTGCGGAGGAAGCTCATTTCGACCGCTTGTATCCATGATCTCGTCCTTTCGGTCACTACCCAGAGCTCATGACCATAGGTCAGAGTAGGAACGTAGACTGACCGGTAAATCCAGAGCTTTGCCTTTCGACACTGCCGACGCCGCACGATCCACCTGTCAATCTCACGCTCCGTCCTCCCCTCACTCGTGAAGAGAAGACCCCGAAATACTTAAACTCCTCCACTTGAGGCAGGGACTCTCCACCCACCCAGAGAGGGCAAGCCACCCATTTCCGGGCGAGTTTTTTTAAAAAATATCATTATTTATAATATCAGTCTAATTAAAAAAAAAATAGGAACAATTATTGGATGTGTGGTCCGAAAAATCATGTGTGCAGCAGGTCCGAGAGGACTTAGAGGGAACATTGGTCCTAGAGTAGTCCAGGTTTAGTCCATGTTTAGTCCTGGTTTAGTCCTGGTTTAATCTCACCTCTGAAGTTGCTGAAGACCTGGCTGAGACACTGGGCTTCTTCTATGATCTTGTCCTCACAGACTCTCTTGCCCATCCCGAAGTCCCTGAGGTTGGTCAGAGTGAAGCGTCTCATCTCCCTCCAGGCATCTCCATTGGCCCAGACCACTCCTGGACACAAACGCCTCAGAAACATCTGGACACTCTGCTCTTGGACTCAGTTTCTCTTGGGGTTTAGCCACAGACTGTATAGAAATGGATCTTTTGGCTCTGGTTGCAGTTCACTTTCACTGCTTTTTCCAGACTCGTCATTTTAAATGTTGGTTTGAACTCACTCTATGTGATCCTGGGGCTTTTATTTCACTATTTACTATTGGACATTACAAGACTGGACATTACAAGACTGGACATTACAAGACTGCGGACATTACAAGACTGTGGACATTACAAGACTGTGGACATTACAAGACTGGACATTACAAGACTGTGGACATTACATAACAGTAAACAGCTCGAGACATTAGACATGTGACATCACAGGACAATGACTTATTTTACTATAACTTTTTATGAATATGGTAGCTTATAGTTAGAAAGAAAAATAAATAAATAAATAATGATATTCTGTATGTGTCTATGTGTGTATGCAGGTGTGTGTATGTATGAGAGCTTGTGCAAGTGCTACATAAACATTAAGGCGTACAGGCTGTGAAAGTAATCAATGTTTTGTTTTGTTAGGACCTGAAGTAGACAAAAACATGATATGTTACGTCTCCCCTCCAGAAGGATTCATTAAATAGGATTGGCACTAAAATGATACGCATATGCTAACTTAGACCATAATTAAAAGACATATCTACATAATCAGAATCAGAATCAGAATCAGAATCAGAAAACTTTTATTGCCATGACCAGTGAAAGTGAAGACAATTCACGAGTTAGGAACTTTTTTTGGTTTCAGCGCAACACACAACACAAAACAATCAAATGTTCAATTTTAAAGATAAGGGCAGGAAGTGGGATGGGATGCATTTGAGGTGTTAATATG
>KN490044.1:0-19005 GCA_000787155.1 Scartelaos histophorus
ATAGTATAATATGGACCCTTTAAAGTTTAGATAAAGACTGAAACACGATGATTTTCAATTGTATTCCTAAATTGTATAATTGGGACCTAACTTGTATTTTCTTTTGTGAAACACTGTGAATTCTAGTTGAAAAACCATCACAAGTGGCACATACGTTCTGCACAATCCTCTCCAGATGTTTGTGCTCATGTGATTCAGAATATCAGCGCCGTTGCACCAGCCTCATGTGGTTTCGGAAAACTCTTCTAGTTTTTTAATTAATCGTGACCCCGCTCTCCATCGTAAAATAATGAGCTGAACTGATCTGCATACCGGCGCTTATTATTTAATACAGTGTAATTTGGGCTTCAAAGGTTTTATAAGGAGAGTTTTGAGGTTAACTTTACTCTGAACCCGTTTGAAAGAAAGAAAATATATGAAACAAAACAAGGAAATTACAACAGAAATAACACAAAGGAGCAGACAAAATGGAGGAGATGGTGGCTCGCCCAAAGCATTCGTCTCTGTCACTTCCTGGTCAATATTGTCTTGAGTCTGGACCATTGGATGTCGGTGTAAATGATTGATATGGCAATAACCTGTTTACCCAGGTGGATTCAAAGCGCCACTATTCTCTGCGATATTGAATAAACAGCACAAATTCACTCTTATCTGCAATACTGTACAGGCCATAGAGGCTTCGATGCAAACTTAGGCTGACAGACGGATGGAAAATGGACGCGGTGTAGGTTTATATATGGTGTTTACCGGAGAAACTTGGCTGCCTTTGTGCCCTTGAGGAAAAATATGGGGTAGAACCTTCTCTGTCAACTGCATCACCGAAGGAAATTAAGTGTTATTAAATTGCAGTGATGAAAAATAAACTGAAAGATTTATATAAAGTGATAGTAGCCAATATAGCAAATGGTTCTCATATTTGACAGAATTAAAAGGACTTCTGAAGATTTCTGTGTTTTTTTTTAAGCAAAATTGACTCTTGCAAGATTTACGGCATGTTTTGTAATCCTGAAATCATCGAAATGATTCTAGTGAAGGTGTACGGAGTTTAAAAACACAGTGGAGCACTTCAAATATGGTGTTTTCAAGGTGTTTTCTTAGAAGAACGGAGCCTAAATATGCAGCGTTTTTTGTGTTAAATGTGTGTGAATGAAACAAATCACAAATCTAGGTATGTACATTATGACATAGATGTGGAAAAATACCAAATTATGGATATTTAAAAGTGTCAAAGGGAAATTCTCGAGCATCAAACATCTGCAGAGTGTTTCACAGACTCTGCTCTACTGGAACATCACTGCAACTTTTGTTTAAAATGATCTCAATCCAAAAAACAGGAAAGTTTACTCTACATCATCACAGTTTACCAGAGAGATTAACCTCCATCAGAAGACTAAAGAAAGAAAGTTTGATCAGGATTGAGTAGAACTAAAAGCTGTTTCATGATGTAACTTTTCAAAATTATAGTTAAATCTGATATTATCATGTGGCATAATTAATAAAGAAAATCCAAATCTAAAAGCAATCAAGAAAGGTATTTTTTTTTCTTCAAATCAGTTGATATTGGAAAAGATTTTTGAAAACCCAAACACATTTTAAGTAGCTTTGCCACTGCATACTGTTTATTTCATTCATAAAGCATAAAAATACATTATAACATACAAATACAAAAAAAAAAAAGAATGAAAAGGAGCAGAAAGAAGAGTTATCTTATGTTATCTGCTCCCCGTTCTCTTTTCTAGACAAAACACCAACACCGATAGTTACTTCAACTCATTTCAGATCAGTACGTTTCATTTCAGTCACAATTAATAATCAGATGCAAACGGAGATCATCAGTTTCATGCACAACACTTAGTTTTCTTTTTGCACTGTATTTTATGTGTTTTTTATGCTGTTATTGTACTTGTTTCTTTGATTTCTTTGTCAAGACTATCCCATAAATTAACTCCTTTCACGGCGACGCTTCGCTCCATAACCTTGGTTCTGAATCTGGGTTTTTTAAACATGTAGGTTCCTTTTAAATTGCATTGGCTTGTTCTCTTCAAACAGCCTTTGTATATTTACAGGTAACACATTGCACTTTGCTTTATACGCGACTTTGAGATACTTAAGTCAACGATATCCTGCATTTTCAACACTTTAAGTTTAACTGGTAATGGGTTAGATGGTTCTGTAATTGCATTTTCAACTTTAAGTTTAACTGGTAATGGGTTAGATGGTTCTGTAATGACCGTTGGTGATAATTCTCAATTCTTTTCTGTAAAATAAATAATGGCTGTAGGTAAGTTTTACATGTTGACCCCCAAATTTCCACACAGTACATCAAATATGGTGTAATTATAGACTTATACAGTGCAGCATTAGAGGGATTCATATTTTATTGCAACCAAAAAATCGTAAATTTGCTTTCAAAATCTTAATTTCTAACAGCAACATAAAAGTCTCACATTTGCACATTTACAGTAGCGTCCTCGTTATTATTAAAACTACACTGTGACTGAATGTTATTGTGTAGTAACATAGAGTTTATTGTAAAGCTAACCAGCTAACCCGCCCGCTAACCACCATGTTCTGGACAGGAAGTGAACATGGCGGCGCTTCTGGCTCCATCGACCAAAAATTGTCGCTCGTTTCTATGTAAATGTCGCATTGTCGCTTAACATGGTATTTGGTATTAACCCGCTCTACATGATCCTTGCGTTTTTATGTTGCTATTTTATCCAAATAAAACTAATTCCTATTCTTAATTTACAACTCAACGTAAATTTCGCTATTCACTGTGAGCTTCACTTGACTGGAGGCCAACGCCGTGGCCCACACTCCCTTAGTCCACTTCTTTATACAATCTGTGTTCGCAACTCCACAAACTCGTGCACCAGCTTGCGATTCACTGTTTCCACTGTTCCCGTCCTCTTCCCACAGACTGCTCATTACCCATTATGCGAAAACGACCTTTCTGCATGTATTTATTCCCTTTTCATGCCAGAGTGCAGGTGGCTATTTAATATTTATTGTTCCAGGCCCGGAGTGGGGATGACATGGTAGGTAGCAGGTAGCAAAAATCCACGACTTCCTCCTCCCTCAGCAACTTTTCCTTTAACAACCTCCGTGTGCATCAGCTCGGATTCACAAGCTTCTGTTTTAACGCTCAAAAAGTCATGTAAAACTTTTAATTAGTGCCAATGGAAGCAGCCAGAGAAGCTAAGAGTCAATACCGGAGAGGGGGGCACCAGGGAGTAGCTGTAGTAGAATGAATATCGTTGCATACTGAAATCTCCCCGCCATAGATCTGCGGTAATAGCCACACAATGGGAAATTTATAATGGAAGTTGGTGCAGCACAGCCACATAGTCTCTTTATGGAGGTCTAAAATTACATTAGGCTTATTTAAAGTCTCGGTGCTGGAGAAATAAAAGCGTCATAAAGCATTCGCTGAAGCCAGACTGCACGCGTGATACCCCCCATACCCAAACTCCACCGGCCCATTTCATCTGGAAGTCCTTTAGTCATTCAGCGCCGAGTTTATTTTTCAAATGAAGCCCAGCAGAAAATGTGCAGTCTGCTACTTCCATTGACTCCGCTCTGTGTTGTTAAATGAACTGATGTTTCTGTATTTGATTTCCCCCAATTTGAGATCACATTTTTATTGCGTTATGACCTTGGTGGTGAAGCGGGAGCGCTGAGGGGGAGGAAATGGGATGTCAGTTTGAGGCGGCGTCGGATCGGAAGTACAGTCTTTGTTTGTTCACGTTTGGTTCGGTCTCGGTCTGGTCCTGGTTTAGTCCGGTTTTAGTCCCAGTTTAGCTAAATTTCCGCCTGCTATTTGTCACATTGTGGAGACTAAAATCTAAACTGATACTTTGCAGTGTCATCATGCTGGAAGATGTTCTATATTACCGTATTTTTCGGACTATAAGGCGCATCTAAAATCATGACATTTTCTCAAAAATCCACAGTGGCCTTATAATCCAGTGGCCTTATGTGTGACCTTTGGTTGTGTTTATCCTCCAACCGATTTGATGTTGTCCACATTAGTCTAATAAGGTATTAGTGGGCGAGTCAGGAGGAGTAATATGTTGGCCACATATAGGGCGACTGTGCAACATACCGGTAGTTCTGCCGTGTGCTGTTCAAGGACCCAAAATGCACCTGTTAAGAGACATGCACCATGCAGATTTCAGGTTTTGTATTTTTGTGTTAAAACTGAACAATGTTGAGAGGGATCCGGGCATGTTTGATGCCCAAATCACCAACTGTTAAACTTGTATTTTTGTGTTAGCTACAACTGAGAGTTATTGTAAATGACCTGAATAAAGTTCGATTTATCCGACACGCGTTTTGTTTCTCTTATTGTGCCTTATAATCCGATGCTCCTTATGTGTGGACAATGACACAACTGACATATTATTTGATACTGCGCCTTATAATCCGGTGCGCTTTATAGGCCGAAAAATACGGTATGTCTGTGGAATAGTTTTCAGCAGTTATCATAGCGACACAAGCAAAAATAGTGGCAAGTTTGTCTGAAAAAATACATACATCCATTTTCAGTAGCCTGTGGTTAATATGACCGCTCTTGGTTGTTGTCAAGTGTTTTCAGCAACAAAAAAGGCGAGTAAATACCGTAAAATACCAAATAAGAGCCAGATTTCCCCTTTAAACAGCGGGTGCAGGTGTATGTTTTGATAAATAACCGTCAGTTCCAAATAAACGCAGACTAATATAGGTGCTGGAAGACAACAACAGGATGTCAGGATGCAGGAGTGATGCACGCACTGACTCTACAGAAATGAAACTGTGGCTATTTTGCATAAACTATAAGTGCTGTTGATGAACGTTCTCACTCTGCCTGCTCCACACTCGCTGCGTATGTCATTTGTTTTAAGTCGTAGCTAAAGAAATTTCTGTTTCTGTTGCAGGAGGATTTTAATTATTTTCTGTAATTCAGGAGTCGCTTTCAAATGTGAGAAACTCCTCGTTCCATAGATATTTTGTTCCAACGTTTCAAAGTAACTCGCCTACGTCTGTAAGTCATAGTCGTACTAGTTAAAAGAATTTGAGTACCATATTTTCCCAGTTTTTGTGAGGATGGGATTAATCGCTGGCCCCAAACAAATGCCTGGTCTCAAATAAATGCCTGGTCTATTAAGTGACTGAAACAAATAAACGCCCTGACTGTTATTTGGTACTTGACTGGCTAAATAGGTTGTGTCTATAATGTTATTTAAGTTTACTATAAGTTTAGCAGCCCAAAATCAGCTCTTCTGTTGCAATTCCAGCTTCTTTCTGGTCAGATTGCGTTAAAATAAAGCTCAGATCCAGTGCCTCAAACAGAGCAGTGCCTACAGTTAGCATCAAACCTCCATGAAATGTTGACGACAGCTGCAAAGTATCAACGTGCGCTAAAATTACGACGACCTTTTAAGTTTATGGGGGCGAAAATCGAGTCCTTAAGGTGTAAATTCTGTCTTATTAAACCAAGAACGTGATTTAAAGTTCAGATGTGGGTCAAATTAGGTTAAGGTTGTGGTTATGGGTTTAGATCAGGGCGGGAAAGTAAAAAATTAGTATCAGCTTTCATATAATGTTCACAAAAAACATGAAAAAAAACCAAAATCCATTCTTGTTAATTGTGATTTAGATTTAGTGCTAATTTAAGGCTATTTAAGCGCTCTTTACTGTCACTATTTGGACATTTGTGTTGTGTATTTGACCAGTCCTACAGTGGGAGATGATCAGAACCCTCCACAAAACTTCTCTGGAGGATTCACCTCGGTCAATGCTGAGGTCATAACCACAGACTGAGTGGCCCCGTGTAGCCTGATGATTAAATAGTCTCTTTATCAAATGATTATTGATCATTTAACCACACGCTGGACAGCATTATGACAAGCTATTTTTTTAGTAATATTTGTGGACCATTATAGCAATTAGCTTTAACAACCAATGATCAATTGTACTTAAAGAGATGATGCTGTTTTTCTGATCTATGTTATAACTTTTATGGAGTTGTGTTTTGTTTCATTCATGTTCAACACACAAAATCTGCATTTCAAGAGCATTTCATCTCCAACAAAAGATGAAATGTAGCTGAAAAACACCATGTCATGACATCACAAGGTGGAACAGAGCATTCTGAGGTTTGGAGATGGTAACAAACTAATAATAAAGAATTGTCATGACATCAAGGTGGAACAGAGCATTCTGAGGTTTGGAGATGGTAACAAACTAATAATAAAGAATTACTCAAACATGTGAGCGAAAGAAAACACAACTGCAGGTATGTTTTTGATGACTTAACGTTCAAACATGGCTAAAAGCTCACAAGAGTCAATTTTGCGTAATATAGGACCTTAAAACATTTTAGAAAACAGCTGCTTTTTAAATTTGTTTAAGGTTTGTAAAGACTATTAATGACCAAATAACAGATATCCGAGAATATATTATTATTATTTCCTATTTCATTACTTTTCTCCTATTCTATTACTTATTTCCTATTGTATTACATATTTCATATTGTATTACATATTTCCTATTTCATTACTTATTTCCTATGTTATTACATATTTCCTATTTTATTACTTATTTCCTATGTTATTACGGATTTTCTATTTTATTACTAATTTCCTATGTTATTACATTTTTTTCTATTTTATTACGTATTTCCTATGTTATTACATTTTTTTCTATTTTATTACGTATTTCCTATGTTATTACGGATTTTCTGTTTTATTACTTATTTCCTATGTTATTACGTATTTTCTATTTTATTACTTATTTCCCATGTTATTACATATTTTCTCTTTTATTACTTATTTCCTATGTTATTACGTATTTTCTATTTTATTACTTATTTCCTATGTTATTACATTTTTTTCTATTTTATTACTTATTTCCTCTGATATTACAAATTTTGACTTGTCTATCTACAGTCCTATAATTATGCCTTATTTGACACCTGTCTCTTGCAATTTTTTTGCTACTTATTTAGAATTTATTATTACCATTTATTTTATTTAATTTTTTACTTTTTGTTATTATATTATGTTATATTCTATTACATTACATTACATTACATTACATTACATTACATTACATTATATTGTGATGAGTGACCTAATGTGTCCAAAAACTTTCCCCTGCGGCCCAATAAAGTTTGCCTAAGTCTAAATATTGTACACAAGCTCACCACATATTTTTCCTATTTATATTTTCACATTTTCACAGGGTCCAGTCTGTGTGTGAAGTTCTCCATCATGCGAGTTGCCGGTCGAGCACCACTGGAGCATGGTGCTTGTAGCATGCGTGTGGAGCTGTGTCATTAGCAGCTCTTATCTGCCTGTTGTTGGTTCAGCCTGTGGGTCAGTGGGCAGAGACTGGACCCTCTGCAGCAGAGATACTGGCCCTGCTCAGGCTCTGGACCAATGAGCATCACAGGATTAAACGCGATTTCGACTTTGTTAAGCTACAGTTGAGTCACTCCCTCCCCTGTGCTTCAAATGGGTCTTTTATAACCCTCCAATCATGTGCTTTTCATAGTTTCAGAAGTGGACCGCAGCTTCTGAGTGAAACATTGCTTTTGTCAGTTGTTTGGATGTGAGCCGTAGTTTCTCTTACAGAAATAAGTCTTTTTGATGGTTTTGAATCGCGCAAAATTGACTCTTGTGAGCTTTAAGCATGTTATAGTGTAGTTACCTCCTCAAAAACACACCCGGAGTTGTATTATTATTGATTTATTCGCACGTGTTCACTTTTTTTTTCTTTTAATTGCAACTTTCTTCTGAATAATCCTCCGTTTTCCATCACTGTAAATGTTCAGACGGGATTTCGCTGCATGAGAAACAAAGAATATTTGAGCAGCGTCGTTTTCTAGATCTGTAGGGGGCGCTGTACCTGATTTTTACCACTTTAAAACAGTTTGCGGAGACTCTCGGAGACCAGAGCGGCATGCTAACACGCACTTCCTGATATCGGACAATTACCACATGAGAGTTTTAATTCTGAATAAAAATGAATTCCGTTTTAAAAAGTCCATGTAAACGCAGATTTCTGATCTACGTTTCTTCACGTGTTTAAATAACTTTTTATTCTCAGTCTGGGAAATGGGTTTTAGTCGACATCTCCAAAGCTCAAAATGCTCCGTTCCACCTTGTGATGTCATGCAGTTTTCAAGTTAACGAGTATCTCTTCACTTAAGTACAGCGGAGATTGGAAATTCCAGTTATCCAGATGATTCTACTTAAGGTGTGTGGAGTTTAGAAACACAGTGGAGCACTTCCTGTATTACCACATGACATCACAAGGTTTTCTGTGTGAGAAAATAACCTAAATTTGCAGGATTTGTGCGTTTAACGTGTGTGAATGAAACAAAACACAACTCCTAAGTATTTTTTTGTGATTAGAAAGTTATATTATTAAAAAAAATCAGAAAATAGTGAAATATGGGCCCTTTAAACTCTTTTTTTCTGGACGTTCTGTCACTGTATTGTTTCCATGGTGACGTTATTGCATTGCCTTGAATTTTCCAAAGTATGGCATTAAATATATAACAATGACAAGAGGAAATACATTGTGAAAAACTTGTATCTATGGATATTAATCTGATTCTAATGTGATATTAATGTGATTCTGTGGAACATTTCAGTCAAAACAATAAAGAAGCAGACGACAAAGAAAAGTTACATAGTGCAGCTTTATGGAAAAGAAGAAGTACTTTTAAATCTCTCCATGAAAGTTAGTTGATTAAAGATCATTTCAAAACAATATTAGCAAAGATTACATGTGTAGTTTATTACTGATCACAGCAGAAATACAAAAAGCTGAATTACCATAAATTAGCATAAAAACAAAAAGAAGTGTTTGAAAAATAAACACAATTTTGAATCCAATTAATTTCTAAATAATCAACAATGAAGCTGAAAAGAAAATGTGGTAGACTAATTATAATTTATTCCAACAACCATAAGCAAACAGAAATGAAAAAGTAGGTTAAAAAGGTCCTTCTAATCTCTTTTGATGAAGAGACTGTTGCTGTTTCTGGGCAAAAAAGGAGCAAAAAAAAAAATCCTCATATATTAAAGCTGAGGTTTGTGTTAATAATCTGCATTGTAGATGAATCCATGAATATGCAGGACCGGCTTTGACATTTTTACTGCCAAAGTAGAGTAAATTTGGCCTGGTGTCGTGTAGCCTGTTTAAAGGGCCTTTATTATGCTATTTTCTGATCTACGTTATCAAACCGATCCCAAGTCTGTGATCCTAAAAATCTTTTTTAAACCACGTCTTGTGCAAAGTTCGTATGAAACACGCCCGTTTTACTCATCAAAACAGTGAAAATGTCAAATGTGTTGCATAAATTTGTTTAATTCCTCTAAACAAACAAAATAATTTAGAAAAATAAACCAAAAAGTCTCTTATCGATCCTCCTAAACCTCACCCATGATATCAATACTGCATTATTATTGCTAAATAATAATAATAATGCAGTATTATTATTACTAAATAATAATAATAATGCAGTAATAATAATGCAGTATTATTATTACTAAATGGTACGATATTTTGAGATTTCGATATTTTTCCTCAAAATTAAAAGAATTTATTAAAAAAAAAAAAAACGACAGATTTTTTTCATATTTTAACTTTTAATTCAGCATTTGACAAGGACCAGAGACTCTCAAACAACTTTTAACGTGTTTATTTTTACTTTTTAAACCCGCACAACTTTTCGGGTTGAAATCGCTGCCCGTCTCTGTGGAGATGTTGCCTCTCTGCCTGGAATGTTCCGCGTTACGACTTTAAACATGTCCGGTTGGCGTTTATTCGTTTTTTTTTACCGCCGAAAAACACTACAATTCATCGTGTAACCTGCTCGTTTCTCTGGCGATGGACAGTTTTAATCTTTACTGCGGGACATTCAGGACAGAGCGATGGCGTTTCCATGGAGACCAGTAGTTCGCGGCGGTAGAAATGTTACGCGGTGCGGCTTTAGCAGTGGAACGTGGTCATTTTAGCGTCCAAATGTGTGTTTTTACGTTGTTTTTTAGCCATTTTTCTCAGTAAAAACACAGAGAGGATACATATAGAGACATATAGAAACCATAGTACAAAATATAATATGAGACTTAATTTTATTTATTTCTACTGTGCATATGTGTAAATGTTGTGAATTATAGAACTTTTCTGTTGTCGCGTTTTTTGTGAGTGAAATTTTTATTTTTTTGTCTTTTTTTTTCTTTTAATTGCAACTTTCCTCTGAATAATTCTCCGTTTTCCATCACTATAAATGTCCAGACGGGATGTCGCCGCATGAGAAACGAAGAATATTTGAGCAGCGTCATTTTTAGACCTGTAGGGGGCGCTGTACCTGATTTTTACCACTTTAAAACAGTTTGCGGAGACTCTCGGAGACCAGAGCGGCATGCTAACACGCACTTCCTGATATCGGACAATTACCACATTTACATGAGAGTTTAATTTCTGAATAAAAATGAATTCCGTTTTAAAAAGTCCATGTAAATGCAAATTTCTGATCTACGTTTCCTCATCAAAAACACACATTTAACACACAAATGCCAGTCTCTTGTGAAATAAAGGTAAAAAGTAGCTGAAAACTACCACTCTATGACATCACAAGGTGGAACAGAGCATTTCGAGCTTTAGAGATGTAAATAATAAAGGGTTACTCAAACAAAAAACACAACTCCGGGTGTGTTTTTGATGAAGTAACAACATTATAACACAACTTAAAACTCACAAGAGTCAAATTTGTCTAATACAGAATCTTTAAACTGTTAAACTGAGGCTGTGTGGTTGTGGTTTTTCTCTTCGCATGAAATAAAATCTAAAGATACAGTCCAGACGCAGAGGTCCTAGAAATATCCACGCACAGAAAATAGATCCTTTAATGACTTTCCCATATGTTCACGGTCCGACACTGTTTTTGTCTGTCAGTCTCCAACAGGAAATCAGACTTAAGAGGATTCAGTTACTTATAGTTTTACAATTGTAATTCCATTTATTAGGACCTTTAATGGGGGATTTTATACATTCATAATATATAAATGTTACAGATGGGGCACAGTTTTAGTCTGTCTACATAAAAAATGACATGAAACTTAGTAGTAGTTTTTTGTTTTTGAATGCATCTCATGTATATTCCTCAGTTTAGTGGAATATTTTGACAATATATTAGATTATGACAATGTATTGAAGATGATTTGTTCCAAAAAATTTTTAATTTTAATCGCTCAGTTGGAGTATTTAACAATTTAACAATTTTGTGAAGATACCTGTTGTTGTGCTTTTGGGCTATAAAAAAATGTATTGAATTGAATTGAATATTTAACTAAAAAAAAACATGCTTAAAAAATTTTTAATCTGAATGTCAGTTTTGAAATTTGAAGTGTACATTTTTAAAGTTATTAAAATTAAAAGGCTTTTTTTTTTTTTTACATAATGAAAAATAATACTTAAAATTTCAGCAACCAAAATTTCAGCAACCAAAATTCAGAATAAAAATTATTCAAACATTTTTTTTTCAAAGCCAAAATTCAAATATTTAAAATTAAAATTAAAAATCCGATGATACAAATTATCTTATCATAGTGTGTCGTCTTTTTAACCAGACTTGTAATCTCTTGAATTTTATTTCCCCCCCAAAAAATAACAATAATTAACTATTATGACACATTTGGTGCCATAATTTCAAGCAGCATCATGAATTAGCTTAAAAATCTAGTGTCAGAACCAGATATTACAAGATAATATTTAGTCATTGTTCATCGCTATGGCAACTGTAATAATTTTTCATCCTTCTGAAGCCCATTTATATTCACCTGCTGTTTAAATATGATTTCCCGGTCGTTATAATTGTATCTTACAGGTGCCGTAATCTAATAATATGTTGCCATGTTATGACGGTTATTTCCCTTCTATCTGCCATGTTTAAATATAACACGGAAATCTTAACCTCTGCTATTTCTGTGATGAAGGTAAAGCGTATCTATGTCGACATGAATGCCGTTCTGTCTTACTCATGCGCTAATGATGCCGTCTGAACACTTAGCTACTCTATATTAAAGCAAAGTACTTAAAATAGCAATACTCTGAAATATGCGGATCCATTTGTAGAAAAAAATACATAGTTACTGCCATTTTAATCCGTTTTTTAACCAGTGGATTCATGTTGCGTCCTATCTCCATGTAAATATAACTGCTTTGCCTGGAATGTTCCGCAGTTTGGCATTACTTACCCGTCTGGCATATATTCATTTACAAGTGTTTTGCATTCTTAGTGAACTGGGTCCCCTCTCCAAATATTGGTTGGGCATTTCTCACTATCTCACTATTATTCTCTGCCTGGAATGTTCCCCAGTAAGGCATTAAACTTGTCCATCCTGCATTTATTCCATTACAGGTGAGATACATGAGAGTAATGCCAGGCTGTGGGATATTCTCGTTGAAGCAAGAACATCTTCGTCTTAAGGCCTCCATATACGACAGGAGAATTTGGACTGCGATTTTTCCTCACTGAGTTCGGGAGGCGTCACTTGACTTGTTGTATTTGTGTGAGACTTAGAAGCCACTGGACAAACATCAGCGACGCTACCATAACAGACAAAAAACTGAGCGTCAAGATACAAACATCAAAAATAACGAAAATAATGACTTTGTTACTCGCTTCTCATAAATTTAAAGTGCAGCATCTCATCCACATTATCCATAGTAATTGTCCTCTGCAAAAAATGACATCCAGTCCACAAAACGGCGCTATTAATCCAGTTTGAATTTTTTTTTTTTAAGTTAAAAAGTGTCAGTTTACTTCCACATTCCACATGGATCAGAGTGAAGTTGCAGATTAGCGATAGTGACTCTACTTCCTGTGCACTTTTATGCTTTAAAAATCATGTATCTAAAGTATTGCATCACATTTCCCAAATAATAACACATTTTTGACTTGTATCTAAACTAAAAGTGCAGTGCTCTGATCTTCTGGACACTTATATATATATCTCATCAGTTTTATGTGTGTTTTGTCTACATGGAACTGTTTTGACTGAGTTTATATTTTCTTTTTTAATTTATCTATTCATTTATACATACATTTTAAACATTTGCATTATAAGTTCAAACCATTAATAACAAGACATACTAATTCAAATGACAAGATAAAATAAATCCACAGTAATTATTTTTAAATTTTTTTTATTCCTTTTTTTTTTTAAGAGAGACATAGAGATAGAGCAGAAAGAAATAATAAAATAAATCCACAGCCATTCTTTTTTTTTCTTTATTTTCTGAGTTTATATTTTAAGAGTCTCAGAGCGAGTGGTTTTACCGTAGACAGGAAATACAGACATATCCCGCTGCAGTCTTTGCGATCGAAGATTTTAAGTCTTAGAAGATTCTCCTCGTGTTTGTGGTGTGTGCGTTTTGTTGCACGTTTAAAAATTGTTTAATCCTGTAGTGCAGGGGTCCCCAACCACCGGGCCGCGGACCAGTACCGGGCCCTGGGTCGTTTGGTACCGGGCCGCGAAAGTGCAAACCCCGGTACTGGGCCGCGAAAGTGCAAACCCCGCCTCACATAGGATGGGCAAACTGTCACTAGGACTACACCAGAACTAAACCAGGTCTAAACCAGGACTAAAACAAAATCTTAAACCATCTTTTCAAGTGCGTTGCGCCGCCCCCTGGTCCACGAAACTTTGATGGACATAAAACCGGTCCGTGGTGCATAAAAGGTTGGGGACCACTGGCCTTTAATTTGAGGTAAAGAAAAAGTCCAATAGTCGAGTTGTACGTCGAGTCTGTTGGACTTTTGGACACTGTCGATCACCAGTTTGCAAATGTGTTGAGATTCAGTCAGATTGAACGTCTGATATTACACAAAATTTACTCTTGTGAGCTTTAAATCACATTAAACTGTTCCCTGAGTTTGGTTCTGTTTCGTTCACATGTTTGAGTAACTGCTTATTATTAGTCTGCGTCCATCATGAAGCAAAAGTTTTCAAGGTTTTTTTTTTACCTTTTGTACAGTGGAGTTTGGCGACCCCAGATCTGAAATTATCCAAATGATTCTAGTGAAGGCGTATGAAGCACTTCCTGTATCACCACATGACATCACAAGGTGGAATAAGGTTTTCAGCCTTAAAAAAATCTCTGATCTGGCCAAGATTTAAAAATGTATATCAATTTAATCTTGTTTTCAGATTTATTATCTACTTAGTAGTTCTCAGACTGCTTAATTCTAGTCTAGAGGTAATTTATTTTAAGATAACTCGTCAAGTAAAACGATCTGTCCGTGCAAAAAGATAATTTCACTACTTTTGAGTCATTTTCTGATAGATTTAAGTGTTAATATTTTAAGCTTTCTGTGAGAATGAAACGAAACAAAACTCCAGATATGTTTTTGATGAGGAAACAACATTATAACGTTATTTTTGCCACTTTTACCGATACATTCCAACAGTCTTTTGAATCTAAACTCCAACATTTGACCACTCGCTGGATTTAACCATCCTCCCTTTTCTCTCCTGCTAAAATTGATGTTGTATATTTATATCGCATGTCTTGCCTGCAGCCTGTTATTCTTCCATTTCTGGCCTCTACATAATGGATGTGGTCTGAGCGAGGAGGAGTTTGGCCAGAAGCTAAAGAGTGACAGACTGACCCGGGCACCAGCCAAGCCCTGGCACCCTGGCACCGGCACAAAGCGGCACATTATCCTGCCCAGTGGAAGTATAGACACTATCAAAACCTAGGTGACCCCAGCCGAGCGAATAATGAAGCCCCTCACAATTCAGACGCATTCCAGGCTCTTAGCGGTTTTCTATAGGTTCCAAAAGCGTGTCCAATCTGGGGACAATTATTATTCTTAGTCGTAAAGGTTTCAGAGTGCTGTCATTTTAATCATTGGAGAGGAAAAGAAGAAAAGAGCATTGATAAGCGGTAATGAGAGGTCTGCTGGGTCGTGCACCGCGGTCCAAAACTTCTAAGATAAACTGAAACCACCGGCTATGTTGTGATAAAAAAATAAAATAAAGCGTGAGAAATAAGAAAACTGTTGGAGGTGATTTAAAGGTTGAACAGTCTTAGAGGTGTCATTGGTTTGAGTATTTAAAGAGATGTGATTTAGTCCTTGTCCCAGTGTAGTTCTAGTTTAAGTCTGGTCTCATTTCAGTCTCAGTATTGATGTACTTTTTTATTGCTAATTATCTCCGCCAAGGAGATTATGCAATTGAGTTTGTCTGTGGACAGGATTTCTCAGAAACTACTGGACGAATCTTCATCAAATTTTTACCAGAGGTAGATCTTGGCCCAAGGACGACTCCATTAAATTTTGGTGATGATCCGGACCTGGAATCTGGATCTGGATATACAATCTTAGTGAGATTTCTCTGAAACTTCTGGCCGGATCTTCATGAAATTGTCACCAGAGGTAGATCTTGGTCCAGGGACAAATCTAGTAAATTTTGGTGATGATCCGGGTCCGAATCTGGATTCTGGATGCGGATCTACAATCATTGTGGCATATCTCTCTGGATTCTATCCGGATCTACAATCATAGTGGCGTATCTCGCACACTACTGGACGGATCTTCATGAAGTTTTCACCAGAGGATCTTGGCGCAAGGACGAATATATTAAATAGCAGCGATTATCGGGATCCAGATCTGGATTCTGGATCCAGATCTGGATTCTGTGTCCACGTCATCCCTTGGCGGAGATCAGAAATGTCGGATTGCTCTTGTTTTAACTATTTTTACTAATATAACTTGAATAACTAATAGACCTAATATTAAATGTCCTATATTATGCAAAAAATGACTCTTGTGAGCTTTTATCCATGTTGCTGCAAACTTACTTAGAGTTGTTTTGTTTCATTGGCACATTTCAGTAACCCTTTATTATTTGTCTGTCTGCATCTCCAAAGCCAAAAATGTTCCGGTGCACCTTGTGATGTCACGTAGTAGTTTTCAAATGAACTGCTACTTTTGACCTTTTGTTAGAAATTGTCCATTCCAGTTGACAGATGTGTGTGAACGCAGCCACAAAGTATTAAAAAACCAATCAAAAATATCCATCTGACTTGCACTGCGTGTCAAATACCAATCTTTTAATTCTGTCACATTGTCAGGGTTTGCGGGGTGTTTGTGGGTAATATATCAAATATCTGAATAGAAATGTCTGGTTAAAAGCCCCTCAGAGTTGAGCCAATTAACAGTGTGGTAACAGCTATAGACATGTGTCAGAGCAGGAGGCCCAGGGACACACACACTTCATAATGCTCACGTATTGACACCTGTCGGAGTGTGGGCTGTGTTTGGAACAAATGGCGTCGTTTAGACTGATGAATGGAGCGATGAGGGAAGGTGGAATCATAAATCACACAATAAAGACTCTTATTTCAGTTAATTCTGGGGGAAAAATACGGGGAAATGAAGAGGCGACGGTGGCTCAGGTGTGGTTTTCCTTTAAGCAGCTCTGTCTGGTCTTGGTTTTTTACTCACGTTTCCTTAGCGTGAATGTGATTGTAGTTGTCAGCATCAAGAGTTTGTTTCTTTTGGTAAGTTAGAGAGAATAAATAAGAATTGGACCAAAGTGAAATGGAAATAATACTAAAAGTGGCAGCAGCAGTCGTAGTAACCTTGGCTCGCTATGATACAAACAGACTTTACTTTTAAGTGCACTGTGTAACTTTTCTGAAACGATTCGCCACATTTTGGTCTAAATGCTTTAGAGGTATTGCTCGCCTGAAAAGTTTCACAGTATTGCATTGAACATACAGTACACTGCAAACCCGAACTATTAAGCAGTAATTAAAAAATTTGAGCTAAACGGTTGCCTAACTTTTTTAAGTTTAGTCTCAATTTTTTTAATTTCTGTAAATTTAAAAATAAAACTAAGTGTCACACAAAATTTTAAATTGCATTTAGTAGTTAATTAAAAATAATAATTTCACAAAATAATTAGTAAAGAATTAAAAAAAAAATTAAAAAATAAAATAAAAAATTGTAACACTTAATCAAAACATTTAGGCTAAAAATAATTAAAATGATAAAATTAATGCCTAGAAAATCTGATAGATGCATGTAAAAAAATTTAATTATAATTAAGCAGAGCACCTAACATTTTTTTTTATTAAATGGAAATCCTTATTTTTGATTAATTTGAGTGTTCGGGTTTACAGTGTATTTATCTCCAGGGAGATGAGCAGATGATGACAGGAAGTGTGGAAAGTTCCAGTCAAAGCAGATACATCTCCACTAAAGACCACCACACACTGCACACTTTTCGCTCTTAAAGGATTTTTAAACATGCGACAAAAAGCGAACACCACAGACACGAGGAGAACCTTATGAGACTTAAAATCCCAGGATATAAAGTTGTGAGTGCGATTGTGTCAGTTGCTTTGAGACTCTGAAGTGTTCATAACATCAGAGAATTTAGATCCAAAACTGTGTTATTACTTTTGAAATATGGTGCAGTACTTCAGATAAGTGATTTTTAAAGCATAAAAGATTGGTGATAAAGTGCACAGGAAGTAGAGTCGCTATTGCTAAACTGCAGCTTCACCTCGATCTGTGTGTTGTGTGGATGTAAACAGAATCCAGTCCACAAAATCCGGCCGTCAGTCCAGTTTGAGGTGTTCTTTGAAAGTAAAAAGGCAAACGTAGATCTTCAAGGTTAGTTCTGGGTAGTTCTGTCCCAGAGACCGATGCAGCCGGGCCTGCAGGAACAGTGTGAGTCGCCTCTGGCACTCCAAAGAGATGTCCACAAAAACCTGCTTCTGCTCCTGCATCTTCTCCTCCTTCTCCTGCCTCTTCTTCTTGTCCTTCTACTCCTGTTTTTTCTCCTGCTTCTTCTCTTGCCTCTTCTGTTTGTTGTTGTTCTTCTTCTTCTTCTCATTCTCCATCTCCTGCTTCTTCTCATCCTTCTTCTCTTGCCCTCTTCTCTTGCCTCTGCCCCTACCTCTTCACCTTCTGCCACTTTTCCTCCGGTTTCCTTTCCTGCTTCTTCTCCTTTGTCTCCAGCTTCTTCTTCTCCTGCTTCTTCTGCCTCTTCTTCTTCTCCTGCTTCCTCTCCTACCTCTGCTTCTTCTCTTCCTCTGCTCGTGCCTCTTCTCCTCCCTCATCTCCTTCTTCTTCTCCCACTTCTTTTCCTGTTTCTTCTCCTGCTTCTTTTCCTGTTTCTTCTCCTCCTTCTTCCCCTACTTCTTCTCATTCTCCATCTCCTGCTTCTTCTCATCCTTCTTCTCTTGCCCTCTTCTCTTGCCTCTTCTCCTTCTTTTCCTCCTGTTTCGTCTCCTGTTTCGTTTCCTGCTTCTTCTCTTTCGTCTCCAGCTTCTCCTTCTCCTCCTTCTTCTCCTGATAACTCTCCTAGCTCTGCTTCTTCTTCTGCTTCTTCTCTTCGTCTTTTCCCACTTCTTCTCCTGTTTCTTCTCCTGCTTCTGTTCCTGCTTCTTCTCTCTCTTCTCCTGCTTCTTCTTCTTGACCTTAACAAAGGACAATTTCTATGGATGATGCGTACGAGATGCTGCACTTTAAATTTACCACTTTACAAAAGGTGAGTAATAGTCTTTATTTTTGCTACATAGTTTGTATCTTGCGTCTCGGAGCACGGCGTCTTCGTGTGTGATTTTGAAGTTGTGCGTCGTGGCCTCAAAACAAGCAGGTAGCATCTTCTCTGTTATTTCTAAAAAGTGTAGGTGAATTGGTCGTAAATTTCAATTGTGAGTTCATGTGAAAAGCATTTTTAGATGTTTTCTTCCCCGCTCTGTGATATTCTGGCCCTATGAATTTTAATGGGCTGTACTGAACCAAAGTAAAACTCAAATTGAACTGAACTGCTACATGAACACTCAGTCATCTCTTCTATCACAGCACAGAGTCCTCCCTCCCTGGACACTCCTGCAGTATCTTTTACTTTTACTAAACCGTTTGTCTTTGAAGCATCGATCTGAGCCTCGTCTTTAGCATGAGAGGAGCTAACTCCGGTGTTCCTG
>JACN01151279.1:0-12661 GCA_000787155.1 Scartelaos histophorus
ACACACACACAGACCCCCTCCTCACTCCTGAGCTTTGAACCCCTGGTGTGAGATGTTCTTGTTACCGCATGTGCATTCACAATCACTGGCCTTTTCTATATGTCAGCCAGCCATGACCGCCCACTCTGCAGGTATTCACTTTAGCTGCACTGAGCTGAGTATGTTAGGTCATTAGGGTTAGCATTCGAGCTAAGTTACACACACCGTTTATGCTGCAACATTATCTTCAATTCTATTTCTATCCATGCAGTATTATAATAATCAACTTCTAATACAACTTGAATGATACACCGTGACTTTGCTGGAGAAGTGAATAAGAACTGCGTCTAAGATATTTCCATCTTATGTTACTGGTTTAAAGGTGCATTAGGTAAACTTCATGGAGCTGGTATATGCTTTACAATTTGCTTTGAGGTGAGTAGAAACGAAGCTAAGCCAAAATACAGGTCAGATCTATGTAGAGGCATCTCAGTGTATTGAGTGTATTGTGAGAATGTTGGTTTTTCTGTAGTATTTTTAAGCAATAAAACACCTGCAATAGAATAAATGCAAAAAATTGAATATCGTCACCTTCCTAAAATAATCTCCTAAGTCACTTTTTGCCTAAGTTTACTTTGCCATAATTTATGCCATAATTTCAATTTTGAGGGGAGTTTTTTGTGTTTCCTGAAAAACCTGAAAAAAAATGACGTATGCGATTATTTTAGGAAGGTGTCGATATTGTACCATGAACATTTTAGGCAAAACTATAACATTTCCATGGAGACAAGAGAGAAGTTACACAGTGCACTTTTAATGACTAAATAACTTGAATAACTCTCCTGTTCTGTCCCAGATTCCACTTCAAGTGCCAGGGCTGGTACATGGTACAGTGTGCCTCTTGAGGTTCATATTTCTGGACACATATATTAATATTATTACATTCACACTGTAAAAGTCATCTGGAGAAATGCTATTTGACATTTAATGCTATTCTGTGAAAATGCCAACGATGTTTAAAGCACTTATGGGTGGCAGAGAAATCAATAGTGAGGCTGCCCTTGGTGGGACCTGCAAACATGCCTTTAATGTACATGTGCTCTTTCACAATCCGAGCTGGATGTCTTTTCAGTACAAAAATGGACAGCTACTATTACTATGTGCATTGTAAAAAAAAAAAAAAAAAAGACAGCAATTTACCAGCTCTGCGTGGTGGCATTCAAATCACTCAAATGGATGTTATTCAGTGGGGCATGACTCCTTTTGCCCGCTGCCACCTGCTGCTACAGGGAACATGTGTTTGACTCCTCCACTCACTTATATAGTGCACTCGAATGAACTGATCTGTATTACGCTATTATGTGGATGTAGTACCGCCTGCTGCTGTATTCACCCATGGCAAAATGACTAAAAGTGAATAGTCACAATTTTATCGAGCAAGTTCATATACTGTATTGCACTTTTGCACATTCTCAGATAACGGACTACTTTTTTCATTCAAGATCCATAAAATGAGATTAAGGTAGATATGATGATGGTGAGACATGATGTGTAGTATAGGTAGGTTAGGTACTTAATGCTCTAAGCTGCTCTGTTCATTCATAATGCAAAGATGCCAGAGTGGTGTCTTGGGAATTGAGTTGTGGTTGGTTGGGAAAGCCTCTGTTATGTCATAGACTCTACTACATAGGAGATTTCTAATATTTACTGCTGTCATATGTTGCTGTGTTGTGTGAGTGTAGCTCCACAATATTCTGTGGACTGGACAGGAATTTAAATAATTTCATATCATTTAGCGGTTACATTAACATGCTTTAGTCCTGTTTGAAGGGCCCATATGATGTTGTTTCCTTATAAAAATATATATATATAGGTAAAAAGAGCTGTTAACATGGCAGCTATCACTACGTGACATCACAAGCAGAAACAGACTATTCTGAGCTTTAGAAATGTAGACTGACTAACAATTTATAGAGTTACTCAGACATGTGTGGATAAAACAAAACTGGATATGTTATATGAAATAACATTATAACATGCCTTAGAGCTCACAAGAGTTCATTTTGTGTAATATAGGACATTTAATCAGTAATTAAAAAATTTTCAAATCTGCTAAAAATCTTCAATCTATTATGGGCCCTTGATAATCAGATGGTGACTCCACAATAACCCCAAAGAAAAAGCAATTTCTATATACAGTTACATTAATTATAGGACATCCTGTATTTACAGTCCAACATGTAAGACTCTAATATAATGCGCTGTGCTCATTGATAGTGTCATAGCTGCAGAATTTGTAATTACAATTATCTCCGCTCAGTATAATTAGGTTTCCCTGATTTTATTACTGTGTGCAAACAATAGGATTTCCTTGATTGAAACCATTCCATTAAGATATCACTTTGGTGTGCACAGATTAGCCATTAATTAATTCAGTGTATTTTTCTCAGTGAGCGATGTGTTCATAATCATTTATTTTCTTTCATGGATTTGAGGTGAACAAGAAGCATAGTAAGGCCCACAGCAGATAACAGGATCCTGGATTAACACTGTCTAGACAAACAAACAAGGCTGGATTGTTATTGGGGGAGTTTGGGATTTTTAAAAATATTTTTCCAATTGTAGAAGAACGCACATAATGAAGAAGAACTAATTTCAAAGAAGTACAGGCTAAAGCAATTAAGCCTTCAAATAGAAATAACAGAAATCCCATATTTAAAGGGGCCCAATAGCGTTATTTTCAGATCTATGTTATAACGTTCTCTCCACATTAAAAACAGACCTGGGCTTGTGTTTTGTTTCATTCACGTGTTTTGGGTGAGGTAAAAACATTACAACACGGCTTGAAGTTCACAAGAGTCAATTTTGCATAATATACTCTACAACCTTTTGAATACTTCTACACTGCTTTCAATGCACCAATGGACTGTAGTAATGATCTATCCCATTCATTCTTTATATTTCATAACATTTCAATAACACACATTTTGTATCTCAATGTGCCTAGAGACAATACTGTCATAGGTCGTTAAGCAGCCGATTATGGTAACCCTCATATGGAGGGCTTCATTATGACAGTCACACAGCAGAGCACCGCCTGATAGATATTAGTGCCTGTACTAAAAGTAGATATGACTCCAAAGTGGGTGTATGTGGGACCATTAAACATTATAATAACAACACATACCACTATTCTGGTCTCAAGCTGATTAGAGACATGCCTTCAGATTTCTTCACTGGTTGACGCTATGATCGCTCTGTGATGTGTGAAAAGTCGCACATTTGCTAGCATGTGATTAGTCATTAAACAGGCATCAAATGCGTGTGTGACTTCCATCTAAATGAAGCCATCATCTCTGTTTGTGAAGGGGTGGATGAAAACTGCAGAAGTGAAATAGTCTTCATGATGAGACATGTGACCATAGAAGTAGGTCTCTCAGAACATTCTGAAACACAATATAATGATATAGAACATTCTACTAAACATTACCACATTGAAACGACTTTATGGCACAGAAAAGTCTCAGTTTTTTTCTATGAGAAAGAAATACTTTATTGATGCCAAGAGAAAACTCAAACTCAACATTTACACTTCACTTCTCAGCCACCTTTGTGTCAAAGATCATTGCAGTTTATTCTTTTGTCAGGGCAGTTTGAGGAGAGGAAGAGCCAAAAGGCTCCCTCCTCTGTGTCCTGCAGCATTGTGTGCAGGTGGAACCAGAAGAACACAACAGGAAAGGCCTTGTTCTTACTTCACTCTGTTGTTTCCATTGGTGATGAAAAGCCTGTAGCATCTCACATGTCCATAGCTAGCTCCTTAGCCTTTTGCACAGTCTCCATATGTGGCGATAGCCCCGTGTGCCTGCAGTAGCCTATTACAGGTGGCCTCTTACCTGCTCGAACCCTTGGTCACCTCTGATATCACCTGCTGACCAGGAACAGCACAGTAGCACGAGCATTGGATTAAGCTTTAATATCACTTAAAAATCATGTTTTTTAAACCTAAAGCCTGATGACTGCGCCCTATGTTGCATGTTCCATCTGCAGTATTATGGGATCCTCATTTATCCCTTCGTTCACAAATGTATCCAAACAATCCTCCTTTTTGCACACCTCCGGCATGTGCACCAGGGCTAAGTTGGGACTTCTCCCGGCTCGTCATGCATGTAGTATTTTGTCAAACGCCCCGATAAGTTTTTTTGTGATTACAAATTGATATTGATGCGGTTAAATACTGCCATTACTGAATTTTATTTTATGTACAGGAGAGTGAATGTAAATGATTTTTAAAAATAAAATAGTATATTTTCTTAGTTCATGTTTGTGTCCCTTTGTACTTACCTGTGTTGCCTTTATATTATAACTTACCTGTTCCCTTCAGGGTGGCACTGCTGAGCAAAACTGTAGCCTGCTCATGTGTTTAGGGCCTTCAGCCCCTGTGCCACAACACATGGAGACAGGAAAAATCTGCAGAATCTGCACATCCTGAACTTCTTAGTTGGTTAGAATCCCATAATTTGATGTCAAAATTTTAAAAAGTTTCAAAAATGGCTCAGTGTGTGAGCAAGGTACGCACAAAGGCAGGCTACTGTGATATAGAAAGAAATATGAATTTGAACATGAAAATCACAAGGAAACAATGCATTAGTTAATATAGTAATTATTTCCAAAGTTACCAAAAAGGTACATTTGGATGCCTGAGTCACTGTTGTTTTCATTGCTTTCCAGCTTCAGTTCAATAAATATGTAGTGAATTTCTGTTACCTTTGTTGTAATTATTCTGCTCTTGCTGCAATGCATTGCAAAAAAGTCCACAAAACATTGAACAGTGTGAATAGAGTTCAAGTGAAGGCATGGAATTTGAATGTCAGACTTAATTTTTGACCAATCATTGTTAAATTTATGTAATTTTCTTTTGACCCTAACAATTTTACAATTTTCCGAGAGTGAAATCTGAATGAAAGCAGCAATTACAAAATCTCTTTGGCATGGTAAACGCACTGCAGTGCTACTCAGTTGGCTTACATTCATTCATTTTTGAAACACATTTTTATTATCATGTGGTATATTCACAGTGATACAAATGAACTGCCAAATAGCAGTTCTAACTACTTCTAGATGCAAATTTATGATTTTGTACAGCTTATTTGAACTGCTTGGTTATTTGTGTAACAGGGCAGTACAATTAAAGGGCTTACTGCTACGCAATTTTCGGATCTATTTTTTTATGTTGTTTCCTCATCAAAAACTTACCCAGAGTTGTGTTTTGCTTAATTCCTACATGTTAAACACACAAACCATTCATAATTAAGCTCAAACAGAAAAAAACTCCATTCTAGCTTGTCATTTGGTAATACAGGAAGTGCTCCACTGGTTTTTTTCAGCTCCAACACTTTCACTCAAATCATTTGGATAATTTCAGTTCTAGACTTGCCGATCTCACTGAACTAAAGGTAAAACTTTAAAACTGCCACTACATGACATCACCAGGTGTAACTGATCATTTGAGACTAAACCAGGATTAGTCAAACATGTGAATGAAACAAAACACAACTCCAGGTATATTTTTGTGGAGGGAATTATAACCTCAAGCTCACCAGAGTCAGTTTAGTGTAATATAGGACCTTTTGCCATCAAATAGGCAACCAATGTATGTTACCAATTTTGCAGCCCCCGTCCTTGGTTAGAAAAGTGTTAATAAAAAGGAAAACAGTTAATAAAAGCAGGGATGGGAATACACATATAAAAGAATAAACCTTATCTGTCCACTCCACACCCCAGGGCAGTTTAGAGTTTGTACTGTTGATTTTTTCCTTAAACTAGTTTTTCAGTTTAAACCCAACTGTGACCTGAGCTCCAGCGGCAAAGAATTCCACAAGAATGAAGATTTGTCTGCAAACCCTGACTGACCCAGAGCCGTCCAGCACCTTTTGACCACCTTTTGCTGATCTCGCTTATTCCAGCTCTTCTCCTCCCGCCTTTGTTACTATATTTTTGTATTACACCTTACACCAGGAGCAAGATTATTAAGACACAAGGCTGTGTTTTGTTTCTTTCAGACATGTTTGAGTAATCTATTTTTGAGTAACTACTGTAATTTCCGAACTATAAGCCGCTAGAAGACGTGGACACCTGCGGCTAATATTCAGGTGTGGCTTATATATGTACAAATCTGAAATTTTGTCGAAATTTTGTTGATGCGGCTTATATTCAGGTGCGCTTTATAGTCCGGAAATTATTGAAAGAGGTTCATGTTCGTCGTTTCTGTTGGGTCTATTATAATTGTGCTGTTGTCCACCCAGTTCAAACTTCCCATATGTAATGTTGCGGAATATTATTACAGAGTTCACCCACAAGATTGGTTCTGACATAAAACAAGGACAAGGGCAATGCGATATGAAAATTGTACAGCTTTATTTAATGTTCTATACATTTAAAAATGTCCTCTTTTGAGTAAATAACAGAACAACATGAATCTTGTGCTAAACACTACTTAAAGTGCATGTACTGAGATACATGAGAGAACCAAAGCGCGTTGAAGTCCTGTATGGTAAAGTGTGTGTGCTAAGTGGCCTGCTAGAGCTAAAGTGACGTGTGCCAACCCTGAGGCCAAACCCTGCACTGGGGCTTGTAGCGCGTTAGGAGCGGCCGCCAACTCCACACAGCATCATGCACTACACATCACCACGAGCAAACAGCCCTGACTACTTTCCCACAGTGTGGCACCTATTTCTACTCTGCAATCAGTGACGCTTTGAGCCACACATGGCCTGACACAACGGCGGTACATTCATGGACACACCGCGATAGGAAATTTACATTCTGACCTGGTTACACATAGAAATAAGACTGAAATGTAATTGGGTATTGGAGGTTGGAAGCGTCTCTCCCTCCTCAGTCACCTCAGTGTGCAGGTGTTAAAATACTAAAAGTGGGCTTCATTTAAGAGTAATGTAATTGTGAGATCATCTAAATTATGGGAAAAGGTGAAAGAATTTGGCATGGAAACAGATACTAAAAGGAGGATCAGACAACTGATAAGAACAATTATATGAAAACATCTGAGAGGGCTGCTGTTTAACACATGGATAAACATATTTCTTGTTTTTCACTACATTTAATGACTGGATCTAGAAGAATGATCAAGACTTCCAGTATTGTGAAGCTCAGGTGGTAATTGCATACCTATATGCTGTCATATATTTGATCATCCTCCTCCTGAGGTGTGAGTGTGAGTCACTGAATACACAGAAACCTGTGTTTAATGAGGATGATTCACAGATAAATAGAACAGACTGACGACCATGGGACATAACATAATAACATGTCCATTCATTAAAACTGAACTGAGCCAAAACTGCAAAACTGATGCTGTAATAATTATTGTACAATATTTAGAAGGAGCGGTAACTGAACTATTTTCTGTATTATTTTTGCATATATATTTGTATAATTGTTCTTTATTTGCAGGTTTGTGTTGGGAAGACTACTTTGAAAAGGTATTCAGTTACAGAACAGTAAATATCCAAAATAAAATGTATTTTGTAACATATTCTGATACATGGTCAAATCAGAGTACTGCATTCTGAATGCTCTGAATACTTTCACTGAGTTGTATTTATATTAAAGTGTAAAAAAACACTAATGTAATATAATTACAAACAGTTTGCATTAACTTATGTCTAATTAGAGAGGAAATCATATGCACACACTTTACAAGAGCTATGCTTATTAATAATATAATAGTTATATTATTTCTTATGACCATGTATATTGTTGCTTTTTGTAACTGTAGACTCTGATCATGTGGATGACGCCTTCTGGTGTAGCACCGACTCTGAGCTTGTGATGAAATCACATATTCAACAGCAGCGTCTTCACAACCTGCCAAAGCTTTCCAGGGGGACGAGACTTTAATTGCAGCTTCAAAGTCACTTAATGGCAGCTGGTTGTAATTACTGATCATAATGGAATGTTACAATGACTTTTTTTTAAAATTAACAAATTATAATACACAAATTATTATGCAATTTATAAAGGAAAAAAGAAAGAACACAATGACATCTAGATAAAGAAAAGTGGCCAATTTTCTCAGATTTCCCAGATTTTGTCAGAGTTCCTCTCTCCAACAGAGCCCAGAGGAAGTCGTCATCCGTATGTTTCCAAACGTCTTCCAGTTTTGTGACGTAAGCGCGATTAAAGTCTATTTTAATGTGTGAGCTCCTGTGTCCAAATAATTTCCCTCATGGATCAATAAAGTTTGTCTAAGTCTAAATCTAAATAAAACAGTTAGTTTTTGACCATATGACACAATTTTACAGAATCACATCAGTGAAAAATAAATAAATAAGTAAAAGGTGCATCTGGCAGCACAGATCACAACATGATGATGGATTTATTGGAGCACATGCTTGTATGAGTCATGCACTCAAACTGCCAAAAAATTCGAGATGTATTTCTGCAGTACAAAAAAAATCACATTTTCTTTCACACCGAACCATAACTGTCTTTGCTGCCATCTCTGCAGGGTAACTGACAAAAACCTCCTCCCCGTTTGGCCCGCCTTGTTCATCCACTCGTCGGTGTGGGAGTTGACGAGAGCCCTCACATTGCCGTATTTATTTAGCGCTGTCTTTGGCCGTCCTGCTGGGAGTAATCGTGCTCCGGGGAAACATTTTAGAGGCGCACTGAAATGGCCATAATCAATCTGAGCTCTGACAAACCGCCTCTTGGATTCACACTGACTCCATAGCAGCAGAGGGTCCTTAAACCTAATCACACGTAAATGGCAAATGTGCAGCTCCAGTCCACGTTAGCCGCTCTTGTGCTTAACCGGTGTGATGAAGGACGGGGACGTAAGTGAATTTAGGTGGATTTTTGAGGTAGACAAACCAACTGTGAGATCAAGAGCGGGATCGAATGATTCTAGTGAAGGTGTAAGGAGTTTAAAAGCACAATGGAGCACTTCCTGTAGTACCACGTGAAATCACAAGGTGGAACCGTTTTTTTCTGTTGCAGGGTTTGTGTGTTAAGCATGTGAATGAAACCAAGCACAATAAGGTAGCAATGTTATAAAATAGATCCAAATATAGCTAAATATAAGCCTTTTATAGCAGCTGTCTATACAAACACAATTTTCTATACAGTTCATTAAGCAGCGTGAACTCTGAAATAACAGCTGGATGTACTTATCTTTGAAACGCAATGTAAAGATCTGCGTGAACAGTGATAAAATCTAAAATTATTGCTCTGAGAAAGTCTGTAGGCGGAGAGATGTCAACTTGAGGCAGTGCATAAGAGAAACTCCTCTGTGTTAGCGCTCGTCTCCATTACGCTTTAGAATAATCACTTTAATTAGCTTTAATAAAACGCAGACAAAGACATAAATCGTAATGAACAAACAGTTTAATTAACACTTAAGTTATGATGAATCTGTCTGTGCAGAATATGGTTACCTATAGTTTCTCATCAACCAACGATTTTACCTTAGTCCTTATGACTTGCCTAAATGATGTGAAAGTTCAATATCAAATCATTCTTAAAGATGGGGTTTTATGCCTTTTTTTTATAATGTTCACTCATCAAAAACAGGGAAGAGGTTTTATTAGTCCTTCATGCATGTTTGAGTCTTGCATCTCGCAGTCTCTCCTTTCCACTATTTGAACTCTCTTTGTGGTTAGCAGTACAATCCTGTCCAAAGCTAAGCCTACAATTTTACACATTATGCAATTCTTTCATGAATATCTAAAAGCAGGATACAAAATAATACACTACAGCTCCACAAAGTTAATGTGAGGTGCAGCAGTTTCATGAGCAGGGTGCATGCTGATTGTTTTGTGATAGTGTTCTGAAGGGGAGTGGGGAGCAAGAAGAATGTTGAAAACAAAACTGAAACAAATTAAATATGTTATGTTTTCATCAAATCTAGCCTTATAAAAATGGTAAATAGCAGCACGGTGCTCTAAATATATGTTATGTTATGTTATGTTATGTTATGTTATGTTATGTTATGGTGTAATTTATTAAAAAGGATTTGAGGTACCAACAGTTTCTCTCAGCATAAGGAAAGGTAAGGGTAAGACAGCTGAAGACCCACTGTCGTGTCTCAAGGTGAGTGTCCTATTTAACTATTCAAGTGAACCCCCCTGGGCTCCTCTGCTGTGACGCTGGGTTTAGGTTTACATGTCTATATACAGATATACAGATATACAGATATACAGATATACAGATATACAGATATACAGAGGCAGAGGGACTGCAGTATACAAGGTTTCTTAGGGTCCATTAAATCATAGCACATCTGTCTTTAATGACAGGTTTAAATAGCAATAATGTTGTGAAAACAGGCAAGTTTATCTTGAGTTTATGTGGCTATTTGTTTATGCTGGTAATGATAGACATGCTTTCCTTTCCCGGTTATTATCTCCGCCAAGGAGATTATGTGATCGAGTCAGTTTATTTGTTTATTTATTTGTCTGTGGGTTTCTCAGAAAGTACTGGACGGATCTTCATGAAATTTTTACCAGAGGTTTATCTTGGCCCAAGGGCGACTCCATTAAATGTTGGTGATGATCCGGATCCGGACCTGGAATCTGGATCTGGATTTACAATCTTAGTGAGATTTTTCAGAAACTACTGGCCGGATCTTCATGAAATGAGATTTTTCAGAAACTACTGGCCGGATCTTCATGAAATTTTCACCAGAGGTAGATCTTGGTGCAGGGACGACTCCGTAAAAATTTGGGTGATGATCCGGATCCAGATCTGGATTCTGTGTCCACGTTATCCCTTGGTGGAGATCAGAAATCTCGGATTGCTCGTTTAGAATAAAACTAGATCATAATACCGCATTTTGTTTGTTGTAAACCACAATTAAATTAAAAGGATGGCCTGAAGTCTGTCTTTTTTTTTTTTAATTAAGAAGGTAACTGAAAACAGACATTGTGAGAGCCCTCAAGCCTTCAGGATGATCACATATTAAAATCCATGGAGATAGCTATGTGATAGAATCCAAAGGAATCACTTTGTGACCTTCCTTGAGAATCTTCCAGTGGAAACACTAGTGAATGACCTGCCTCACAACTGATCAAAACATCAGCTAACAGCTGCTAAGCTATGGACCTCTGAAATGCCACAGATTTTTAACACCAAATGTGGCAAAAGGAGAAGCCAACCAAAATAATAAAACAGAGTCAATACTTTGGTTCTTCACCGCGGCCAAAGTTGGTCTAAAGTGGTTCTCAAACTGTGGTACGAGTACTACTGATGGTATGCAGACTCATCTGCTGTTCTGATATTTGCTTCCTGCCAACAGCAGTTCATTTGTTAAATCAGAAACTCTGATTGAAACTCAGAAATTCTGAATTACTTTTACTGCATCTGTTGAATTGTGGTGGCTGTGTGAAACACAATTTCTTTGGTATGTATCAGAAAAATGACAAATAAATGAACCTAATCTAATAAAAGCTGATATCATAATATGTCTCCTTTAAATCCCATAGCTGTGCCAGGTCCACAGCCCCTCAGCAGGAGAGTCAGACTCTCAGTGGGAGGACTTGTGAGTGGAAGCACTGGATCAAATCCCAGTGTTTGAGAATAGAGCGACGCCATCACTGCTATTGATCTGATTAAATTTGGGCAAATAAAGCAAAGACACAAAAGGGCCTGCAGCTTTTTTATGCATGTCTAACAGAGTACGCCGGTCTACTCTTTGTTAAACACCACATGTGCATTGCTATTTTTAAATGGTTTATTTTTGTAGTTGTAGAAAAAAACAGTTAAATTTGAGACAGAGAAAGGCAATCATTGCCACAGTACAGTTACATATATACAGTATACTGACATAACTAAAACACAAAATTTAGTCTGAAATCATGCAATATAGTCACTGTGTTATGATTAGTCTTTTGTTATGTTTTTTATTTGGGCAAAATCAGCTGTTTGTTAGGATGGGTAGAGGAGCAAACAGAGAAAACAAATTCTTCAAATCGGTTGCCATATTGCTCTAGGGTGCTTTGTGTTGCATATATATCATCAGTGCTGGGAAGTAACTACAGAGAATACAATTGTGTACATGAATACAGTTACTGTTTCATTTTGTGGTATTCAGACTACAATTGAGTTTGTTTATCGCAAAATTTAGACTTCAAAGTGCACATAACTAGTGAGTGCATGTATGATTTTTTTCTTCTCCAGTCAATGATAAGAAATAGGACAGGAAAACAGTGAAACAAACTTAAAGCTGATTTGAATCCTATATTGTGCATTTACACTATAATTTAAATGCAACTCAACGTAAAAGTATTCTATGTATTCAAAATGCAGTACTCTGATTGGTCCATATATCAGAATACATTTTAATTGAGGCATTCAGTATTCTGAAACTAATTACATTTTCATTGCATTCTTCCCATAACTGTCCCTATGGAACACTTTGATGGCGCCTCCATCTTTGTCACACACACATAGCTACACGCACATCTGTCTCCTTTGTGAGCTCACCCGTCTTCCCGTCTCCCTGTGGCGGTGTAGGTTGTGGGGCGTGGCTCTGTTAAATGTACATTTAACAGTGGGGGGCACAGCTGTAGTCCCGTTCAGCCCTGCCCCGTGTCTCACTCTCACTGTGGTGTGACACTGTGACGCTGACACTCAGGGTCTCATGGAAAATATATTGCTCTGTTGA
>KN490047.1:1401-29354 GCA_000787155.1 Scartelaos histophorus
AACACATCACCTTCTTTGGAGCATCACAGCTCTGCACCTACAAGATCATTGTGGATGAGAGGGAGATGTACTTCGAGACGCCAATGGTCAGAATATATGTCAAATATACACATAGTGTAGCTGCATTACAGTTTTCTATTATCTGTTCCTATCTGCACATCAACTTGGAAACACTGGAATATCAGACTAATGATTATTTTGTAGTCATACAAACTGTTTTTCATTACACTTTCAATTTCACTCCTTTCATAGTTTCCACATTTTCACTTCCACTTCTTTCAGTGGCAACTTCACACTGAACAGTTGAAACAATCCAAATACTTAACACCTGGTTTCCATTCCAGGTGGGAGAGATCTACAAGATCATGAGGGCTTACATCAACATGATGGTGAAGAAACGCTGCAGCATCATGTCAGTGACCAGCGTGGTCAGTCAATGGGTCAGGTGATCACCACCGTCCAGTCAGGAGCTTGATCCAGTGGCACCAGCTGAACGTAGCACAGGGAGCAGTCAGCTGGTTTTATTGGAGCAGTGACCAGCAGGCCCTGGAGAACTGAGGCCAAGTATCAAACGCAAAACAGGATGGAGGTGACAAAGAAGCCAACGCACACTCCTCAGGCTGGGCTCTGACTGGGCTTTCACTGGAATAGGCTCATGTTCGGGTCTGACTAATGTGATCTCATCTAAAGTCAGTGACGACAAACTGTGTGGGAGGATCCTGTGTTATTTCTGTTCCATTTCCAGCTGGTTGTTGTCCTGCATGTAAATGTTCACACCTCAGTCCTCAACACAGAAGTGATCCATCCAAGCACAAAGTCCCTCTGGCACAGTGTCTCAGATGCCCTCCCAGTGCACTTCCAGAGCCAGCCAAACCACCTCCGAACACTGTTACTCTTTTTTTAAACGTCTCTCTCTTTCTCTTCGTCTTCACGCTGCATCAGGTTTCATTTACTCTGCAACATTGCCTGGTTTTCTGGTGGTTCTGTTCAGTATTACATTTATATGTAGGTGTCAATAAGAGAGAGGACTCTATGAACAAGTGTTTTTCTATGGGGCTAAAGCTGTTTCAGTCTCTGTGAACCATTAGTCACACATCAGTGCCACTGTGTGGCCACAAGAGGTAAACAGCCAATAGAAGGGGCGTAAAACATTTTGAAAGCATATATTATAATACATATTCTTAAGAAGAATGGGAAGTGTTGTTATACCACTGATATTGCCTATAAAGAATCTGTGCATGGAAACCAGTCCCCTGTAATGGTACAAGAGAAATAAAGAGAAGAGAGATATCCACAGACAGATATAAGACATGTTATCCACATATATAACTGATGCATTAGTCACTGTATATTCACAGAGAGGAAGTAACAACTTGTATTGTTTTTTACTGTATATCACATATTAACACTGGTATTCAAGGACTGACACTCTGCACTGCTCAGTCTAAATATATAAGAACACAATGTGACACCTTTGTGTAACATAAGTGCAGAAATAACTAATATGTGTGTGTATGATGACCATGTGTGTGCGTGTGTGTATGTGTGTGTGTGTGTGTGTCCTGCACTAGGCCATAATGTGAACTCTGGACATGCACAGCTCCACTCTGAGCCAGGCTGATGCTTCACTGTTTGTTACATGCACCACCCACAGCATCAGAGCCATATGAACTCTGTTCATTCTTTTAACTTAGAGGATTTCTAAACATGTTGTTTTTATTACTGATGTTATTACTCTGTGTTTCCCACTAACCCTCGAGTATTGTGTCTGGAATGCTGCTGTACGTGTGTTACATGTAATTCAAATGCTCGGAACAGAAATGTGACGGGAGAAGTGTAAAAGAGAAGTTTATTGTATTGGAGATAAGATGTATTTAATAACTAATGTTTTGGAAGAGGGCTGTTGTGGTGTCAGTGGAATTGTGGGGCGGGGAGGGGGGTTTATCTCTTTATATTACGGTGTATGTGATGCAGTGAGTCTGTGAGAGGGTACTAATGAGAGACGGATACTAGAACTGGAACGCTAACAGAATTGACTTTGTACGTGCTTGTTTTGAACTCATGTTGTAGTCTCACCAGCGCCGACCATGCAGACAGGAGGCCACTTTTGTTACTCACACGCCGCCAAGGCAGTGGTGGAAGAAGCAAAAAACTACTTAGTAAAAGTGTTGAAGGAAAAGTATCTTACCACAATTTTTTTGCAAAGTGTTAAAGTGTCAAATTTGGTGATTTGGATTAAAAAAAAGAGAGATTTGAGATATTAGCAATTTTTATTTTCATATTCTTTAATTTAACTCACAACTTTTAGGCAGGATATTGCATGACATTGCCAGAAAAAAAAAAATCAGGAGGTCTCCATCTATGAGATCAAGCACTTTGTCCTTTTAGTCATGACCAAAATTGAAATGGAGTAGAAAATACACATACTCCTCACACATGTAATGACGTAAAAGGTAAAAAGTATCCACTGTAAATTTGAATTTGGACCAGATTTTAACCTAAAAACAAACAATAGGTCATTTTTACCAGTTTGCAGTGGTCCAGAGTTATACCTCACTTAATTTATGCATTCAGAGCATCCTAATAATTCACCACGGTGACATTATAAGCTCTTTTGCCATGTAGAAATAGGACACTGCTGGACTTCAAGCTGTTTTTACAAAATAAAATGGAGCAAGGCGCATTTTATTCAAACACATGTAAAAAACTGGAACAGACCCTTTAAATTTCTGTAACGATACCTAAAAATGTGACTTTTTGTGCGTTGTTAGTTACTTTCCACCACTGTGCATAGGGAAAAATGCAAATTCATGAACTGAACAAAATGAATTGGGTTGCAGTGTCCACGTTTATGGCATTAATAAATAAGGTGTTTAAAGCTATCAGGTATAGCCAGTGTGTGTGCCACCTGTCTGCTGGGCTCCCATGCTCACTAACCCAGGGCCCACTGGGACTGACCCCTTATGGAGGTAGGAGAGACCTGCTCCATTTATAGCCCGTCTTTTGTTTACTTCATGCACAGTCGTATCAAGTAACCATAGCCATTCTATTGGGGCTCTATCTGGAGTACTATACTGCATGTCTAATCTACTTCTATAATGACGGAGGATTAAAGCTGCACCACGTCACTTTTCTTGTGGGGGTTGTAACTGTTTGTTTCCATGGAGATGTTACTGCTTTGCTTGACATGACTAGAGTATGACATTAGACATATGGATCTGGCTTTTTTCTGTGTATTCACTTTACTGCTTAAAAACACTGTGAGGAAAACTAGCAGATTCGCCTCTGTACAGATCTGACTTGTAACTTAATAATAAGTTTCATCAGGGTGAGTGGAATCGCCAGACATTTTAGTCAGAAAAGAGTAATATTACGTCAACATAATATTACTCAACTAAAAGTACAATGTAGAGTTCCAGGTCCAAGTATTTGGAAAAACTACTACTAAGTTCCTGCAAATGGAAGGACAAAATAATGCACAAAATCAGTTATTTTCAAAGACACAAAAATGAGACAAACTAAACATATCTAAAGGAGAGGAGTAAGAAACACAATTGTTCAAGTTGATATTTTTATGTAAAACTTTTGTCACTTGTACATTCACTTTTTGAGAGGGATACGTTATCGATCCTGGAAATTCAGCTGCAAAATTGTGGTCTTTGTGCCTCAGTCAAAGATCTCAGGTCACTTTAACAGGAGGACTGGTCAGGGAGGGTTATCAAATCCTGTGGAAGTCAAAGTCCAAAGTGTCCCTCCCCTGTGTCCTGCAGCATCACAGCAGAGTCCAGGGGGCGGCAGGTGAACTAAATGCACTTTTCCCTCAGTGTTTTCTGTGGAAGATCTTCTGCAACATTTGCTGCCACATTTGGTGTAAAAAGCCTGTAGCATCTCAAATGTCCACAGGGAGCTTCCCATCCTCTTGCAGGGTCTCCATGATTACAGGAGAACATCTTATTTCACACAATCCAATAGTTCCTTAGTCACTTGAACTGCACATGTCACATTAGTTGGCTAAAGGGATGAAGAGTAACCACACCTCAAGTAATTATGAGTACCCCAGTAAAAATATAACTCCAGTATGACAAGTAAGCTACCAGAAAAGCACTAAATATTTTAAAATGTACAAATATAAATGCAAATACAACAGAGTACTACCCATCTTTGAGTCTGATACATACTGTGGAACTTTCTAAACAAAGCAAGAACATCTCTGTAGATCTGAGCAGTTCGCGTATCCTCCATTAGGAAAGTTACGTGTTGCACTTTAATCTAACCAAGAAACGTTCTTAAAAACGTGTTACCGAAAGCAATTTACAAGTGTTGGGTTCTTGACGAGCCGCAGGCGGCGGAGTGGGCCCTCGTTCATCTCCACTCTGTCCAACATCGTGCTCGTTCTCAGAGAAAGAGAGAGATATGTGCGTGTTGTTTTTATTTATACATGGCTTTACAAATATATGCTTTAATAAATTATTGAAAGCTAAACTCTTTGTGTACGTGTAATTTACTGGAATGGCTTTGATAATGAGCGCACGCCACGCCTCGCTGTTTGTTCCTGTGCGTAACAGGTGTGCGTAAAGACGTTTGGCGAGCTCCGCGCAGTTTCGCTCACTTCGACGTAGGACGAGATTGGAGGAAGACGCAAATACGTTTTTCACTTTACATTCTTGATTTGAAACAGCAACACATCGAAGTCATTGTCTAGAAATAATCACACCATGAAGGATTTGCGGATTTTACTCCCTGCCCTGCTTTTAATCCTCGGTTTTGGTCTCGCCCAGGCACAAAGTAAGTAACGCGAGGGGAACGTTCTCGTAACACTATAATTGACAACTAATTTTGTGTCTGTTTGTAAAGTATTCATTTTTAAATAATCAGAATAACATTGCAATTTGAGAAAGTTTGAAAAAAAAATCAAATAAAAACAAATGTTGCCACTTTTATTTTTTTTCTCCTTTTTCCGTTTTCTTTTACATCTTACTTACTTATACTTTATGTTCCTAATAGTGTTTATTCTGACATAAAATTGTTTTATATTGTACATTTTAAGCGAAAGTACCTAAAATTCTTAATGAGGAAGTTGTAACGTCTGATCTCAGCTATTTTCTTTCACACATTTACGAACATTAGTTTCTTTACTCACATCAGCACACTCATTTAGGTGTTTGGCAAACCTAGCTTTCTGATAAGAGGTTAAACACGCTGATAATAATAGGACTTGAAGAAGGAGACTATTGTTTACTTGCCCTTACGGCGATGTCTATGGAAAAAGCTCCCATAAGGATTAAAAGTTGCACTAGTAACACCAAAATCCCAGCAACAAAGCCACAACGTCAAATTAACCCCTTCTTTTGATCATTACTGAAGCATAAATGTTTAACTTTGCTCTTCAAATGTGATTTTTGTTTAATTTAGTCAAGAATTGTTTCATTTGCTGAAGTATTTGACTAATAATGTTGATGTTTTTTCAGTCTGTGAGTCCAAAAATGGAACCAGCTGCGACGAATGCCTTAGAAATGTCTCTGTGAGTGCATTTTAACTTATTTTTTATGCATTTTTGTCGATGGAAAACTACACGTTGCTCCGATCTGAACAGGTGGAAGAAGCAGGCCTATAGCTCCTCCTCCCCCTCCATCCCACACCTGTTCTTCTGGTTTGGGGACAATCTGATCCGACAAACTCTTCCCTCACTGCTTTTCTTTGTTTCTTCCTATCTCTATCTCTTTGTCTGGCCTGAATACTTCCCCCGTTTTCGATAACAATAAGCAGTAACGTTGCGTGCTTGTTTTTGCAGTGTCTGTGGTGCATCCCTACCAAGTCCTGCATCACGTACCCGGTCAGGACCATCCTCCCCCCTCACTCCGTCTGCCCGCTGAACGATGCTCGCTGGGGGCTCTGCTGGAGTAAGCACACGCACCTTTGAATTTTATAAAACTATTATCACACTATTTTCCGATCTAAGCCGCCCTACATAGGAAAAATTGAGAAAAATGTTGTATAAGAAATAGTGAAAGTTTCAACTCTGTATTTTGTCCCATTTCAGAAGTAGAGAAAAAAACATATTGCAGGATCTGTGAGTTGTGCAAAACGCAACAGTAAAACCACAGAAAAGTGATGTTTTAGCATTTGAATCAGTTACAACACTGATCTGTGCCGTTAAAAGTGGAGCGGTTCCTTTGTATCGCTTAGTTCTGCAAATTTCACATCGAGATTTCTCAAAAACTAGACAGAGTTGAGCCATAAAACGTCGTCACCAAATAAAGCCGATGTCATGAAGTCATTTTTTGGGTCTTAACTCACTCATTATACCAAGTTTCTGCGTTTTTCCTTTGTGTTATAATGTTGTTTCCTCATCACAAATGGACCTGGAGTTGTGTTTTGGCTGTATTCACACGTTTAACCGCACAAACCCTGCGCATTTAGGCTTCCTCTCTCACACTGAAAACATTCATGCGGTGCACTCATACAGGAAGTGCTCCACGGTGTTTGGAAAATCCACACACCTTCATTAGAATCATTTCATTTCAGCCAATCAGAACTAAAGCTAAAAAGTCGCTGTTAACTTGAAAACTACCGCTTCATGACATCACAAGGTGGAACAGAGCATTTTGAGTTTTAAGTGTGAATGAAACAAAACAATAATCTGATTTAAAACTCACAAGAATCCATTTTGTGTGATATAGTTTTAAAGTATTACGTTTAAAACTATTATTAGACAAGCTTAGGAGATCAACATTATTCAAATTAAATGCTGTTAAACACAAGATTACATTTATTACATTACATTTTTTCCTCAAAATTCTCTTAATATTTGTCTAAGCAAAGGTGTGGGCAGGGGTGGACGACATTGACAAAAAGCAATATTTAAAAACTTTGTTACTTTCCAAATAAAGATATAAAAAGACACTCCTGACAGTCTGTGTGAGTAATTTTACAGTAATCTCACATTTGTCTGTTACCTAATCTTCAACTAATGCAAAGTAGTCAAAATAAATTACTTTTGTCTTTTTTTTTTCCCCAAGTTAAGGTAGGTAGGGGTGGACCACATTGACAAAAACTAATATATAGATCAATAAATATGCTTTTTTTCTTTTCTTTTTCTTTTTTTTGCCTGAAATCTTACACCATGGGACTTAATTACTACTTTGCATCAACTTCCTGGGTTCTATGTTTTTTTAAAGACAGAGAAGGACACATATTTACTTTGTTGACGTGTTTTGTTAACATGTTTTGAGGACGGCCAGCAGCTAACCAAATCAAACCAAACCAAACCAAACCAAATCATATCCACAAGCTAAATATATCTCCTACTGTACTGTCGTTAAAAAGAACCCATGAAGATAATACAAAATAGTAATTAAGTCCCATTGCATAAGCTTTCAGCCAAAAAAAGAAATAAAAGCATATTTATTTATCTATATATTAGTTTTTGTCAATGTCGTCCACCCCTACCAACCTCAACTTGGATGAATATTTCTTAAAATAGAATTTTGAGGGGAAAAAAAAGACAAAAGTATTATTGATTTTATTTATTTTTTTTTGACTACTTTGCATTAGTTGAGGATTAGGTAACATACAAATGTGAAATTCCTGTAAAAATACTCACACAGACTGTCAGGAGTGTCTTTTTATATCTTTATTTGGAAGTTTTTTTTCCCATTTTCACTTATCTCACACTTTATCATAAATGATAAACTTTATATTCAAATTGTCAAAACAACACTTAAGATATAATAACTGAATGATTTGCCTGCCTCTAGGGCTGGAACATGTATTTTAAATGTTTACTGTGTTTACTCACTTAATTGGCCCTAACCCTCGTCCATTAACTGATTAAACAAAACTACAACGATAAACATGACACGCACACGTATTATTTCTTTTAAAGTGATGATTTTTGTTACAATTTACACTTTACGGGATATGTGGGCTTCAGAATGTCGGAAAACTAGGATCGTTGCCATAGCGATCACCAAATACTGCATATACCAGTAAGCTGAAACCCATGGATAGACTATAGGAACTTTGTTTACTTTTCCTTCTACTTTATCGCTCATCTTAAACACACAGGAGTCTGGAGTCTTAAGGATTCCTTGTATAAGTACTTTGGCGTTAAATTTAAACGATTATCACAGGTATAACTGCAAACTAGCCCACTACTCCTATTACATCTGCTTCACATTCATTATTTACAAATTATCAAACACGCATATATACGTAGTACAAGTACTTTGGCGTTAAATTTAAACGAATATCACAGGTATTATAACTGCAAACTAGTCCACTGCTCCTATTCCACCTGCTTCACATTCATTATTTACAAATTATTTACTTGGAACTGTGGAACATTCCGGGCAAAGCAATAACATCTCCATGGAGACGAGCAGGTGTCGGGCCCCAACCTGAAAAGATGCATAATGTACCTTTTTTGATGGCTGTTACATAAAGATGGGATTAAACACAGTGAAAATAGGACAAAATAAAGGCGCAGGTGTCAGGAATTGTGATGACCGTATAATTGCAGTGTTTTCCATCACAATTATCACCGCACAGACATAACGCTGACGTCTGGCCGCTCCTTTAGGACCGCAAGACTAATCGCAATCGAATCAAGGTCATAATTTGAATGGACACAATTGGCCGTCATTTTTGAAGTACCATCATTTCCTCACAAACTACAAAATATTCTGCTTTATTCGGCATAACAACGGCTAACCCTGCAGCTGGAGATCGACCGATGTGGGTTTTTTCCTGGCCCGTGCCGAATCCGGAGCAACCGATGACCGATAAAACAGTCTGTTTTTACCACAAACCTTCAAAAGAGCAAGTAGTCGCATTTTGAGCAGTTATTGCATCAAAGTGTTGTGGCAGCAGCAGGTCGGCCAAATCAAAATATCGGCCGGTACTGGAGATTTAAGCCCTCTTGTTAAAAAGTGCAAATACAAGCCCAGAAAAAGTGTATTGCAATTTTTATTTTTTATTTTTTTTGCACCTTAGTGTTTTAATTTTTTAGTCCATTTTATTTTTATTTATAATTTTGTAACATGTCTGCCCCCGATATTTTTGTGTTCAATCCATATGAAGTAAACAACCGAACAAAAACGACTTTTCTGAAGACCAACATCTCTGACAAGCTTCTACAGTCAGCTCAAAAAGTTTTTAGACTCACTTTTAATTTCTTAGTTTGTGGGTGCACTATGATTAAAAAAGAACTCCTATTGACTTCATTTTGTATCCTGGTCATGATGGAACCCTATAGTCCTCCAGCCCTATTTAGGCAGAGGAACCTAGTCCTCCCATTAAGAATAGATCTCAGAAGACTTAAAAGATCGTCTGGTTAACTCAGTGTCCACTATAAAGGACACAAATGAATGGGCCGGATGTCAGGAGGATATATCGGCCCATCTCCAGTTTAGATCTAATGTCCTTGTGTGACAGATGCCCGTTCTGTGTCTTATTCTGTGTCAATTTTGCCAATTCTTCTGTGAACTTTAAACCAAACTGGATTATTAAAACAAAAAACGTCGCAGTTGGATATTCTTCCCCAAATCGTCCAGTCCTAACAGAATTACGGCACAACTTTTTCGATCCGACTCCTCAAAAACAAAGCGTCGACGATTGTATCTCGACCCCGACTTGACAAAGCTGTTCTGTCGTTCGCAGTGAACTTCCAGACCCTGATCATCACCATCTCCGTGGTGGGAGCCGTCATCATCATCGCGCTCGTCATCTGCATGTTCTGCTGCTGCAAGTGTGAGAACATCGGGTAAGTCCACTCCTCTGCACGGACTCAGCAAGGACGCCTCCAGCTCAGGGTTAGGATTGGGATTAGGATTGGGTTAGAATGAGTTTTTCTTTAACATTACCGGTGGGCCTTGCCTCGTTTCTGTACAGGCTTAATTTTTATTTCATTTCATGTCGAGGTCCAAATCGACACTGCCTCTGCTCTGGATCTACTTCATTCTTCAGTTTTATTTTCTTAATCAGTGACAGGTGAAGGATTTTGCAGTGTTGGGTAGCCATTACGTTTTAAAATGTTCTAATTATAACATCCTCAAGTGCCATGGATTATACCGACAGAGGAGAAGCACAATATGTGTTCTTTCAAATCCACTTGTCACACGGAGAATGAACGCTGCTGACTAATGGGAGGTGCGGCTAGAAAACTGTAATAGTTTGATGGTAGAGCTGCAGGCAAGACTATTTGTTTATGGTATTATCAAAACGACATACGTCACAGAAATGAGATCACAATTCCAATTTATTTAAACTTTGCTCAGCCCTACCCAGAAATATGACAAATGCAAACTACTGTGGAAAATCAATAGTATGGATTATAAAAGTGTGTATCATTATTCTGATGATTCTCCAATTTTGACTTAATCTGATGGGATAATACCTGTTGTAAATATAAATTAAATTAAATCAAGAAGCAATTTGCGAAGAGAATGTTCAAAATTACTGACATTAGATGGTTCCGCATTGATAACTTCACAAAAGGGGGAACTGGATCCAAAAGTTTTGCTCAGTTTACATGTAAAAAACACATTTTTTCCAGTATTTTAAACATTGCTTCGACAAAATAATGTTTTCTAGGGATGGGGGAATAGATGAATAGATTTGCCTTGGATAAAAAAAGGTTTTGCCGAGTAACGTCACTTAATGAGACGTACTGTAGTTCCAAAAAACGTGTTAGAATGACATCAAAACTAACTAATCTAAACTGAATAAATGCCAAATTTTGAAGCCAAACTTGTAAAATGGTACAAGTATTTATATTAAAATCTCGTATCGTTCTTGTGGACCAAATCTCGTGGCATGTTTTGTGTCATAGAAATTGTTTTATTATATTTTTTCGTCATAATCCCTGTGCACATTAGAGGAGTTTTGGCCCTTTTGGTAACGGTTACAGAATTCCCTAGCGTGACGTCATGATTTCCAACCAGGAAGTCAAATTTAAAAAAAAAAAAAAAAAAAAGTCAAACTGGGGAAAAAAATGTTTTGTGCAATATTGTAATATAATAGTGTTTTAGTGAGTTGTCCAAACCGTCATTTTCACTTTAAACTGACTCAAAAACAGTCATAACGTTGTATATTTTGGTGATTAATTTTCCTGCGAGCCACTTACAATTTCAGGAAGAAGAAATAAGTTCAACTGGCCAAACTATGCAGACAGAAATATGCAGAGATTATGTTGATTATCCGAGCTTTCCTCCTCCATGCCTCCTCCCATCGTCATGTGTTCATGAAATATCTCACCTCTTATCTGTAATCTCATCCTCTCATCCTCCTTTTGCTGTCCCACCCTTCCCTCTGCATATATAATATAGCTTTTTTTATCCATTTATCATATTTAGCATGCGGTTGTTGATCACATACAATTAGTTTACATATTCTCAAAATAAAAGCACCGAGCTGTGTGAATGCAGTGGACTTGCTGTTAAATTCTCTTGACAACAATGAATCAGATCCACCCATTTGGTTAACAAAGTGGAGCTCTCTGCTGCTTTGTATATCAGCTCCCGGCGGCCATTTTGTATGAAATGGGATTGTGTCATGTAATTTAGACTGATTAAATGACCTTCGGGACACTGTTACAAAAGTGTGGTTTATTCATGTTTTCCAGGTCCCAAAGATTTGAAGCGAAGATGGCCAGACAAGCCAACAAGCTGAAGACCAAACAGGACGAGAGGTCAGTTCATATGTTCATGTATTTTATCTGTGACATGTGTAAAATAAAGTGTAAATTTCAAGACTTATTTTAAAATTTCCAACATTTGAAATTTAAAACAACCGAATAATCAGATTTGGATTGTAAGCAGGTAGATGATTGCAGCATATCACCTTCCTGTCATTCTTCATAGCTTTTTATGAACTGAATTAAATACTGATACCCAAATACATAATAACTGATACTAAAACTAGTATCTCTTTGAAAAACTAAAAAACACACATCTAATAAGACAATAGTAGTATTGATCGGACTGATTATAGACCACAAGGGAATATTAAAGGGTCTGTATTATCCTGTTACCTCGTCAATAACAGAACAAACAAAACACAATCCAGAGTTGCTCTGTTTCACCTTGAAGCTGTAGTTTTCAAGTGAACAACACTACCTTTTACCTTTAGTTCAGTAGAGTTTGGTAATTCCATACTGAAATCATCCAAATGATTCTAGTGAAGGTGTATGGAGATTAAAAACACCGTGGAGCACTTCCTGTATTACCACATGACATCACAAGGTGGAACAGAGTGTTATTACCACATACATCACAAGGTGGAACAGAGTGTTTTCTGTTTGAAAGAAGAACTCTGCCTTAATATGCAAAATTTGTGTGTCAAATATGTGTGAATGAAAAAACAAAAGTGCATGTATGTTTTTGACACTATAGCACTATAACTTTGTTGATATAATGGCATAATATATAAAAAGGGCCTTTTAAAGATCTGTTTTGTAAATTTCAGTAGATTGTCAAAAGTGTTTTATTAACATTTTAGTAGCCACCATTTTATTACGGAACAAATTCAGGTGTTAAATAGTCATTTCGTGACAACACTATTTGAAAACAAACCCAGTGGCATTAAACATGAACACATGACACAGCAGTCACTTGTACATAGTTGTGTGTGTGATCTGTATCACAGAGGAACAGTGAGCGGGTTAAACGCACACGTCACAACTATCAGCCCAAACAGGTTGAACCGGTGTGCGGCTGTGTTTAGCCTGCACATTCCCTTATGAGAAACACTGTGACTAATTATATTTGTCTTCACAGGAGGGCGGAGATGAAAGAGAGACACGATGAGATCAGGAAGAAATACGGTAAAAGCGATCTTTACTTAAGTTTTAATTTCATTTAATTTAGCATATTTTTTAAATTTTAATTTTACATAACGGATATGAACAGCTGTTATACTTTTCAGGGACATTACAGTGATTCCTATTATCTTAACCTACTACTTAACCTTAACCCAAACACATATCGTGACTATAAAACCATGATCTAGTATTGAAGGACCCCCCCCAACCCCCACCCCCACACCACTTCCATGAGAGGAGCTCCCACAATGTGCTGTATTTGTATACCCACCAACATGAATACACAGATTACATTCAGACTCACCAGCTGTACTATTCAAAGTACTTACTGTATTTTAGGATTCAGGGTCCAAAACCTTCTCGCCCATGGAGAAATGGAAGTTAAATACAAGATTATACAAGTTTATAGCTCACACATTTCCAGCAAAGCAATAACATTTCACGAGTCAAGTAGGTGATGGACCCTGCACCTCAAAAGTTACATGGTGCAGTTTAATCATTTACTGCGTGGTTTAATCTAGAATGTCTGTTACTATTACTAAACTGAGACAAAGTCATGTTTCTTTTATTATTTATGTACCATAGATCATTCAGAAAGATTATCTCCTAGTTGATATCATTGATGATACATTATTTTTGCAGGGCCTCTGTGATTTTAATAACATCCTCTTGTTTTCTCCCAGGTCTGAGTGGACCAAACCCTTACTCCAAGTTTGCCTGAGACCCCCGCTCCTCCTCTGGATGTGGTTCTGTGTAAATGAATAAATTCTAGCAGATTAGAACAAGAGGCCCTTCTGTCATTAGAGTTCATGTACTGTTCTGATCATCCGTCAGTGATCAGAGGCGTATGCACCAGTACCATGTGTCTTTCAGATTGTAAATAAAAGGCCTACATAACACAGTATGTTTTACTGCTGTGACTACTGCTGCTTACTTTTTGAAATCATGATCGTTTTTCATGCTTTGATTTTTCCAATGTGTATCTTATTGTTTTAGGTATCTCTGCCACATGTATTTTAGTAGGAAAATAAATTATTTGAAAAAATCTTCCTGCTCCTTTGTTTGGATTTGGATTAAATTTGACCTTCCTGCCTGTACATATTCCTATACTGTATACGGTGAGACATTTTGGATGCATTTAGTTCAGTCAGTAGTCATACCAATGAAATATGCAAGATGACAAGATGCATGTTACATTTTTTGCTAACACCATCACACGCAAGTAAGGGCAAAATTGATTCAGCTGTCAAGTTTGTGTGTACCTACGTATCTGCAAGCACTATGAAAGTACTGGTGATAAATGTAGCAGCATCAGCAGGTCAAGCAATTTCAATGTAATATTTTATTAAAACTTCAACATTTAGGAATACAATAATGTATAAAAACACAATATGCAATTATTTTGCAGTTTTCCCTCTACTCATAATAAGCTCGTTTATTATTTATTAGACTTGTTAAAAGAACCCAGTGGGCCTGAGCTTATTTGGCTGGACCCTTTGTGCTCTGGCCCCTGGTGGACCCCTGGACCTGTGCCTCTTTCAGTGTATTCTCCCGTCATAAAAACATTGAATTTACATTATGTGTAATTTATCGAACCTATAAAATACGTGGGGTCTTAAATTTTAAACGTGATTTCTTCACGCTTGTGTGTGCATCGTGATCGAGTATTTGCTGATGTGCGCGCTCCCGTGTCTGCGCTCCCGATGCCTGGAATCACGTGGGGGCGTGTGGGCCAATAGCGTGCAGCGGCTTCAGTCTGAAGCGCGCTCCCGCGGCCTGAGCAGGAGGAGGACAGAAGCGGCACAGAAGCGGCACAAACACTCACAAAGCCCGAATAATCCAGAGCCCCACAGCCCCGGACCGGCCCAACCATGTCAGAGGAGAAGCCCAAGGTAAGACTCTGTGCCCGGGGAAGGCAAGCCTCTACCCGGGTCTGCAGGCGCTAAGATCTGCAGGAGAACACGCTCTTGTTGTTTGCACGTTTCTGAAACGGCGCAGTGTTTTCTCCGCAAATGAATGGGCAGCCGCAAACCCGTCCTTTATTACCTTGAGATTCCAATCCGCTCGTATTTGTGCACATAACTGTGTAAAATGTTTTCGTTTAGATGTGTGCCTGCTGTAGGCTCGAATATGACTACATTTGTCAGTTCAAATCTTATATTATTAGCGGATTTGTTTTCTTTGTCAGAGCGGATCGCGTTAAGTCCGCAATGTCTCAAATGCCGCAACTGCAGCAGCGCAAAAATGTAGCGCTAAAAAGCGGCAGTCGCAGCGTGCTAAAGCAGGGGGGCTGTGCTGCTGGTGAACCCCGCAGAGTTGTGGAAGTATAGGCGGTAGTAAAGTGCTTTAGCATTAGCCGGCTCAGGCTCAGTCATAGTGAGAGCTGCGCGCTCGTGTATCTACGGACTAGCCTCAAGCTAATGCTAACGCTAGCCCCGTGTGAGCCGCGCGGTGCTGAGCCTATCTGCGCCTGTACTCTGTACTGCTGCTCTGTGTGGGCTCTTTCACTTTCTCTTCCACTCCTAACCCGTGTTACGCTGTGTGTTTCAGGAGGGAGTCAAAACGGAGAACGACCACATCAATCTCAAAGTGGCGGGACAGGACGGATCCGTGGTCCAGTTCAAAATCAAACGGCACACACCGCTCAGCAAACTCATGAAGGCGTACTGCGAGAGACAGGTCAGGGACTACTGTTCTCTACAAACATATGAAAAAGCATCGTAATCCTGCCTCTCATCCAGTATCACTAACTGTATAAATCCATCTTCCATCCACTTACAGGGTCTTTCAATAAGGCAGATCAGATTCAGGTTTGACGGGCAGCCTATAAACGAGACGGACACCCCAGCACAGGTTTGACTCTATTCTTATCATTTTGTTTGTCAAATTATTTCATATATTTTTAACATATTTTCTATGTTTGATCTCACAGCTGGAGATGGAGGATGAAGACACCATAGATGTGTTCCAACAGCAGACAGGGGGCCACTGCTAAACCCCTCCACCCCACCATGACCCCCTCTCCGCCTCCACCGTTCCTCCCTCCTCCCCTTTTCTTATAATGACCTCAGTTTGTCGTCGCCATGGCGCTCTCCATCAGGTGTGGGGGGCGTGTCTTCGTGTATATACTGTCCCCGGCTGGACTGAACTGTGGTCCTCTGTCTTTGAGTGCAAACCGGGACTCAAAAGTGTGTCTAAATCGCGTTGGGACCGGCAGTGTCAGGGCTGTCTCTGGTCTAGTATTTTGTAGGTTCCGCTTGTCCCATGGTCAGCCATTTTGGCACTCCCACTTTCATTTCACATTCTTGTATTGTCTCGACTCTTGCTCTCATGTCAATATATATTTTAATCGTATCTGCATTTTTATGGCATTTTAGGGCGTTCATTTTTGCGCAAATACGTTTATGGTTTTGTCGGCTTGTAAACTCACTCTTCTCGGTGGCTCTTGTTTGACCGCTGTTTCAGAACTTTGCTGCAGCTGTAATGTCATTCGATATAGCCATTTTAACATACCAACAAAACAAAATGAGTGGGATGAAATAAATTGTGACATTAAATTACATCTTTAAATTTTGTGTACACGTTTCTAAACCATAGCTTAAAGGTGAATTGTGGAACTTTTTGGTGGAGGGCCCGCCACCTGCTTTTGTCCATTGGGATACGATTTTTTTCATGTGTGATGTTCCCCAGTATGGCATTAAAGAAAACCTATTTTGCAAAATTGACTTTTCAGAGTTTTAACAGTGTTATATTTTATTCTTCTCATTCACTTGTTGGATTTGAAGTGCATAGCAATCGTTAATTTTCAAGATTCCATATTACCTGTTTTTGCTGCCCTCAGTACGCGCCCACTGTTCTACTTACTATGTTCTCCAATTTTATTTTCTTATTTGGTGATATAGGTTTGGTACAAATGAAAAAAAATCTGTGGCAAGATGTGCAGCTTATCCATCGGAGTTGCATACTGTTTGTGCTGACGTCCACTGCCATTGGGCACCTTGGCTTTCTAAACCTGAACTCGGTCTTTTTTAGATGAATATTCATATTTAAAATGCGCAAATTATAACCCCAGGCAACCCTACGCTCAGTCAGAATCCATGTTTTTCAATGTAGCTATTAAAAACACATGCAAGGTAGAGTATAATGCCATACTATGGGATATTGGAAAAGAAATTGCATCATAGTAACAAGCAGGTGGAAGTCCCTTGAGTAGAAAAGTTACTTGACGTACCTTTTTGATCATGTATATCTTGCATCATATTCTCAAGTGAATTCGGGTTGTTGAACATCTACAGTGACACTACTAAAAGCCGGCCTGTTGTCCCGTGGGTGGGATAGCGTCGGCTTTCAGTAGTGAGAAATGTGCGTCTTGTGTTGTCTGCTGTCCTGTTTTAATTTTGTATTTTTTTTTTTTTTTTTACTTGTTTGTACAGGAAGAAAGTGCAGGCCATTCGTTTGAACACCCTTACAACAGAGTGTGAAAACTAGAAAGATGTCCCGCCAGTGTCTCCAATATTGCAGGGCGTAAACAACATGGCTGCACAATATTCGGTAGGCAGGGAGGGCACAGTGAACAAACCAATCTACATAAAGGGCCCATTTCTTTGTATGTAGCACATTTGACTTTTAAAGGGCCCATATTATGCTAGTTTCTGATCTGTTATGTTTTCTCATTGTAAACCTACCTGTATTTGTGTTTTTGTTTCGTTCACGCATGTTTAACACACAAACCTTGCATATTAAGGCCGTGTTCCACCTTGAAAGCTGTTTCATGACATCACAAGGTGGAACAACATTTTGAGAAGACTAATAACGAATCAAACGTGTGAATGAAACAAAACACAACTGCAGTTATATTTTTGATGATTTAACAACATTCGAACATGACTTAAAGTTCTCAAGAGGTAATTTTGTGATTTCTTTTTTTTTTTTTTTTTTTAAATAATTTGACCTCTTTCATTCAAACTAGCATGTGCAATGTTGTGTATGTGTGTGAATTAGGCAAAGATTTAGGCAAAGTTTAATAGCCATAGCCCCATTCATTTAGAAATCTGTATAGTCCCTCAAAAGTGTGCAGAATTTTTCCTAAACATAAGCACATTAATGGAATATAAGAGACGATGGTTCAACACTCATACTAAGAAGTGGGCCCGTGTTTTGTCATGTTATGTTTCTCTACTGATTTGTACATTATTTGTGGTCTTTTACTACTGTATACAATAAATATAGTTTGGTACTCAGATCTGTGTCAGTGACTCGCTCTTTTATCCCAGGATTGACTGGTTCTTGCAGCCTTACTGTTGGGTGACAGCTAGGTGGCGCTACTGGACCACTGTTCAGAATGTGCAAGCAACATGGTCAAGGGTTAAGTAGGTAAAGTGGTACACTCACGCACAAAATACAGGGGATTTTTGTGTTTTAGATAACTGTTAGTAAGCAGAAAGGGGGTAAAATAAAAATCTGATATTTTTGATAGTTTGGCACGTATATTAAAGTATGGTTGTCAAAAGTATCCCTCATCAAAACTAAAACTAGTATTGAAACTGGATACTCATTTGAGCAGGTATTGATTCTAAAAGTCACATTCACAGGACAGAAATGAACCCCTCCTGAATAGCTTTAAAATGATCTTGAGTGGTATCAGGACAAATAAGACACAGATATAATACCACATGGGAACATAAAAGAAAGTACTAAGATTTAATGCTGAAATTCACATTCTGTTGTCTAAATGAGATGTTTTTATTACCATTATGATACTGGAATCCTACTAAATGTTTCAGTGTCGTGACAGCACTCGTTTAAAGCCGCAGTATGTTACTCTGGTCAGTCAACCGTGTTTGTGCCACCATAGATCATCCCACACTTTAGTATTAAATTTTTGTATCTCTTTATTCAATTACAGATGATTTAATTGCTGAAAAATACATTGAAAGAGTGCATTCTTACTGTGAGCAGAGTTGCCTGTCCACAGAGCTATCCTGTAACTTGGCCTAGTGGCAACACCTGCTTGTCTCCATGGAGGTAAGTTTGATGTTATACTGTGGAACATTCTAGCCAAGGACAACCAGAAAAGTTACATAGTTCACCAATAATAAAACAAGGCGTGTGTGTGTATGTATATACAATATGAAACAAACTGGAAACTGCCTAAATAAGCCTAGAAACAGCTGCATTTTTTAAGACTTACTGAAAAGGTCACACCGGTGCTGCTCTCCTATAGCCGCAGATGCCCTCAGGTTGACAAAAATGAAAGGAATGACTGCCAATCTGTACCAATGGCATTTCCGATAACCATCCATCATTCTTAACACTCACAAACTCAATATCAACTGGTAGACTTAATCTTTCTTTAAAGGCTGAGATAAACATTATGTAGGAATGCACAGACATGAATAAATGTATGTTTTAACTGCTTAAATTCATTAAAAGGCCCCTTTCTACACTCTCCTGATTTATTCTGATCAGAAACATGCACAGAGTTTTGTTTTGTTTCTTTTACACATGTTTGACACAAATCCTGCATATTTAGCCTGAGTTCCTCTCTCAAACTGAAAACACAATGATAATGATTTCAGCCTTGGAATTACCAGTCTCTGCTGAACAAAAGCTAAAAAGTAGCTGTTAAATTAAAAACTGCTGCTTCATGACATCACAAGGTGGAACGGTGGAATGTTGAAGATGTTTGGAGATGTGGATAGACTAATGACTAATGAAAGGGTTAATCAAACATATGTGAATGAATCAATTATAACAGCAGCATTATATCATGACTAAAAGCTCACAAGAGTCAATTTTGCACAAAATATGACCTTTAAAGGTGCCACATTGTCAAAATTTGGACTAAAGCCAAAGCTACAAAAGCAAAAATCGTAAAGGACTTGCCCAGGCCATAACAGGGACATTTAAACTGGCAGATATTGAACGGTATGAAAAATGAGGCTGTTGCATTTGTCTTGTGAAATGAAACAACAAATGAAATTCTTGCATGAAAAACAGACCAGACATTGTTACGTAATAATTCTTGAGAACGCATCAGTAAAATATTTGCATACTCTTCTAAATGCCTGGCGGACATGGGCATGGCAGCACCAATAGTGTGGAAGTGAACCGTGACCTGTTTGTGAACTGTTCTTTAAGATTTATCACAGTTTGTCTACGGCTTATTTTGTATTAGAAATTTTTTTGTTTTCGTTTTTGTTTTTTAATTCGGAAAGACAATAAGATTTAAACTATATTTAAATTATATTTGCAAGATGATCAAATTTCCTTTACTTTTCTGGCTTGGTTAACATGTTTCCACAGACTTCTGTCAAATAAACACATTTTGAAGTTGCACTGAGTAACATTTGGTGGAGGGTCTGCCGCCTTCTCGTCCCAAAAAGCTGTTATATAATTATTTAGAATGTTTCACTGAGTGGCATTAAATTTCTCCATGACAAGCAGGTTATCAGATCGGTGGAGAGGGGAGCGCACCCACAGTAAGAATGCTCATTTTTATTTAAAAAATATTACAGAGTTACATACTAGTAATTGTAACATTCCAGGCATAGTAACAAAATCTCTGGAGGTAACAGACTTTCAGATCATTCTAAATCAGTGAACACTGGTGCGCTTCAGGCTCCATCGACTGTCTTCAGTTCTTTTTATTGAGAAAACGTCACTCTTGTTTCTGTACCTAGAGCTGTCAGGCCTCTCATGTTCGTATTAACCCTCCACATGATCCTTGTGTTTTTATGTTGCTATTTTTTATCCTATTTTTTTTGGAACTGACTCCAAATTTGTTCCTATAGCTCGCAGCCTCAATGAGCTTCATTTGACTGGAGCCGTACTGCTAGTTTCCAACTGTAGTCCCTGGGCTACGTGCGAAATATACAAAACACAAATTGTATATTATGTTCATTAAGCTGAATAATTAACCACATAAAAGCAGATTAGTGCGTGAAACATGTAACAGCATCCTGCAAAAATACAAAGACTTATGCACAACAATGTAACTCAAGAACAAAGAGACAGGATGAGCAGTAGACATTGTACACAGGTGCAATGGCAAAGTGCACAAAAGTAACACAAAGAAATAACATACGTGTACTTAAGCTTTTAATAAATACTTAACGCTTTAAAGGTCCTATATTGCACAAAAATGACTTATGAGCGTTAAGCTATGTCAGAATGTTGCTACCTCATCAAAACCTACCCAGAGTTTCAGTTTTGTTTCATTTTTCACCCTTTATTATTAATCTGTCTGCATCTCCAAAGCTTTCCAAGTTAACAGCTACCTTTTACCTTTTGTCAACAATTCCAGGGTTGAAATTACCCAAACGATTCTTGCGAAAGTGTTTGAATTTTAACAAAGCAGCGGAGCACGTCCTGTATCGCCACACGGCATCACAAAGTGGAACGGTGTTTTCAGTCTGAGAGAAGAACTCAGCCTAAATATGCAGGATTTGCGTGTTGAACATGAGGGAATGAAGCAAAACACAAGTCTGGGTATGTTTTTGATCAGGAAACAGTGTTATAAGATAGATCAGAGAATAGCGTAACGGGGGAACTTTAATATACTAACAATAACTCAAAGCGGACTGAAATCTGACATCTGCTTCGCTGTGTTTTGTAGGTGTAACAGGACCCCCCCTTTCCTCCTTCAGCGGCAGCAGCAGGAGTCACGGTGGTTGCGTTTGTAGGCTGGAGGCTGTAGTGGCTCTGATTTGCATGGCTCTGGTATTTAAAGTCTCTGCAGGTGTAGGGCAGTCCTCTCTCACACACACACACACACACACACACAGACACACACACAGACACACACACACACACACACACACAGACACACACACTCCTCCCTGATCTGCATCCTCATGTCATTCTACCTCCCCACTGCGCTTCCATTCTATAGACGAGCTGGATACGAGCTATATAATGCGTTTGGATCTATGGGAAAAACTCATTCTAATTTGTAGATAATATGGATAATTCCACGAGCAACTGAACCATGTCTGTGCTTATTTTTATGCTGATGTTTCTTGTAGGAGTTGGATTTGCAGACAGCAGCACAACATCATGGAAGCAATGTGAAGGTTAGTCCTACTACTACTACTACTACTGCAAGTACTAATATTGCTACTGGTACTGCTACTTTGTCTGCTTGCTGTCTGCTCCTGTAGCGCTTAAGAACTTAATGATTATCAGTGTTTGGCGGAGACTGGGAAAGCCCTGCAGCACGCATTCTTTTGGCTCATTCCAACTGTGTGAGCGTACCGGGCTGTCTGTGGAGTGGGAGTGCTGTTAAGTGCATGTTTGAATAATATTACCTTTATGAAGTATATATATATATAGTTAGGATTGCATATGGGAGTCAGATGTCGTCAGGTTAAACGGGTGGGAAGTCTGGAAATTGGCTCCAGGGCTGCACAATTTTTTGCAGCAGGATTTAATTGCAGTTTGAAAATTCTCCAAATATTTAGGTACAGTGGAAAAAAAAAAGTTGTGATTATCTTACCACAAAAACAGGTATTCATAGGTTTCATAATGGTGAAAAATTAGGACTGTTATATACAACATTTTGAGGACTTTTTTACCATTTCAAATATATAATGGTTAGTTTAAATTGTTCATCGCTATGGAAACAGTCCAAAATTGTCATTGTTGTTAATCCTATGGTTAAACAGGAAGTTCTAATCACTAAATTTGTGTAGTTTAGACCACTACAAACATGCAATAATAACTTTAAATGTTTAATCACTATGGGAACTGACCAATTTTTCATCATTCTGAAGCCTTTGGTTAAACAAGAAATTCTAATCAATTTGTGTAGTTTAGACCACTACAGACATGTAATATTTAGCTTTAAATGGTTAATTGCTATGGCAACAGTCCTAAGTTTTCATCATTCTGAAACCCATGGATACACAAGACATTAAGATCCAAAAATTCCTGTACTTTAGACCTCTGCAAACATGTGATATTTAGTTTTATATTGTTAATCCCTATAGCAAAGGTCCACATTTTTCATCATTCTCAAAACCATGGATAAAAGATGTTAAAATCCATAAATCCCTGTACTTTAAACCTCTGCAAACATGTAACATTTAGTGTGATATTGTTAATCCCTATGGTGGAGATAATTAATTTTTTATCATTCTGAAACTCATGGATAAACAGGAAGTTACAATCCATAAATTCCTTGTTTAGTTCTGAAATGCATGGAATCTTCCTCTTAGATGAGCAGTTCCTGGAAAATAAATTTTGCTTTTGTTTATATTACAGCACTTTGTAGTCTCCACTCTTAGCTGGTTCTCGCACTGCAGGCCATTCATGATGCATAAGCATCAATGCATTGATTAGTTTACAGCAGCTCCTCCCGGTCATTAGCTATGCATCATGTTGTAAAAATGCTAACTATGTCAATCAGGCTAGTTCACGGCCCTATTAAGTCCTATTACGTTCTATTATGGGGTTTCCACAGACAGGAATAACATGGGCATGACAGTGTATCTTTTGTGCAGCTTACAATATAGATGTGAATGACTTTAGTGCCATTACTTTGTTCATTCATTCATTTAATTTAATAATGGACTGGTGACGTATTTGACTTGCATTACCACTATTGCCAGTTAGCTAGTCAGTTACGATCATTTGTGCATATATTCAGGTGAGCAGTATGCCAAAAAGTTTCTTTCACTTCTTTTTTCTTCTTTTTTATGCCAAGATTTAGATTTTATATACATTTAGCATATTGGCATTAACTTTAAGAGGTAGTTAAAACGCTTTGATTTCATACTTCATTGTGTTCAAATGCACCTGTCAGTCACTCGCTCACAGCATTACTTTTAAACAGAAGTGAGTCCAAATCTGAATAGTCACCACCTAAACTCCAGAATCTGCAGCCAGTCATGAGTCAGTGCTAGTGCAGTCTCTGTATCTCAGGGAGGGAATTCTGGAGGGTTTGCGCTTTCACATGAGGCATATGAAAGCAAAACTTAACCTAAACCCCTAACACTCAAACTTGTATGTATCTGCAGGTATGTAACAGGTTCAGTTGTGATTTGCATTTATGGCAAATTAAACACAAGGTTAATTTGCAATATTCTAACAGTACTGGCTGAAAATGTTTCATATTAGACAATCCTTAACATAACCCCACAATGTAAAATGTCTGTTGTGTGTGTGCAGGGGGGGTTCCTCTGGATCTGCTCTCCTTGGTGCTGGAGAGGGACCCTTCCAGCCTGGTTCCTGGGGTGCACATTGAGCAGGCTGAGGCTGTGAGGGGGCTCAGGTTCTCCAGTCCACATCGCTCCATGTCCTTCTCCTCCTCTGAGCTGCTCGCCGACTGTCACCTCTTCCCCCTTGAGTTCTCCATCGTGGTCACACTGTCCATCTCTCACAATGACCCACAGGTAACAGTGATGCATACCAGAAGATGCCCTATGTGTTATGAAGGTGTGCTTTGCAACTGGCCTCATCAACATTCCCTGGGGATGTGAAGCTAACTGAAAGCACTAGACACTCTGTTATCTGAGTTAGACTTCATTTGAGTTATGCTGAATCTGACCCTAAAGAACTTATTTAGCTGGAACTACAACAAGTGAGCTAATTTGTTCTGTTAAACAAGTCTGTCACACATACATACATACATTACAGTCTAGAGCATGTATTGTGCATTCTTGTGTCTTCTGTCTTCTAACGTTGCATTTTTTTTTGCTTTATCGTCATTCGCGAACATTTATTTCTGTATTTTGGTAAACAAAAGAGTTCCTCTTTACTGTTGGCGAGGATCAGATTACTCAAAAATTGTGATAGTCCTGGTTTAATCGTCGTTTAGTCCTGGCCTTAGACCTGGTTTAGATCAAGTTGGTCAAAAATAGGGACACCTGGGATATTTCTTTTATAAAACTGGGCCAAATCACTGGTTTTGGATAAATCTGATGGGACAGGGGGACACAGGACTCAAAACTGGGACTGCCCCGGGTAAATGGAGAAAATAGGGTCACAGATTAGTTAGCATTACACAGTTTGTCACCTTTTTAGTTTATAATCAAACACCTAAACAGAATGATCATGACATCACAAGGTGGAAGAGAGCATTTTGAGATTTGGACATGCAGAAAGACTGATGATTAAGGATTACTCAAACATGTGAATGAAACAAAACATAACTCCAGGTATGTTTTTGATGAGCTAACAGCATTCTAACATGGCTTAAAGCTCACACGAGTTAATATCGGACCTTTAACAGTCAAACTATTTCCCTTTGTTGCAGAGAAACGACTACATCTTCTCTTTGATGGACACCAACAGTTCAGACAGACCCAGAATCAAGAAGCAGAAGAGTAATATTTTGAACACTTCCCAGACCACCACCAAAGACACCCAGGAGAGACAGGCGCCCTCGTCCGACAGGGGGGCCCTCCTGCTGGGCTTGAGGTACTCCCGAAGACGCCTCCACTTCCTCTACAGAGACCCACGCGGACCGGCGAAGAGGCTGGTGTTCAGGACAGCTGGACTAGCCGACAATCACTGGCACACTTTTGTACTCAACGTCAAGGGCAGTTCTGTGAAGCTAACTGTGGACTGCAACCCTCCAATGGAAATGTGAGTAGAGATGGGAGATGTATGGAAAAATTACACTTGTTGTTTTGGAGAGATGCAAAATTTGAATATACAATCTATTTTAAAGGTGCTTGTTGCTGTGGAATTGTTATTCCTTTGTCTAGAACTACAATGACAGACTGCAACCTTTAAAGTGGACCCCTCCTCTCATTTACTCTCTGAAATTCTTAATAATCTACATACAATAATCTTTAATCACTTATTTTCCAGACACCATATTGTAGACTCCTGTTTTCAGCGCCACAGATACACGCCCACTGCTCTGTACTTACTTTGTTTGTAATTTTATTTTCAGCAGCGTCATGTAAAAAACAGCAATATGGCTTTTTGTTGTGATGTTTACGGCGATGTTGGCTCCCGTTGCCCATTGTAGTTTTCCAAAGTGGAAGTCAGCAAATTTTTGCCTTTAATTAAGTCATTTTCAATGAATATCGCGATATTAAATGTCCAAATTGTAACGTAATAATCTAGGGATGTCATAGACTATAACTACATAACAGACACGCATATATGAGTTCTTGTGGCCCACCAGTTGATTGTCTCCATGGAGATGTCATTGCTTTATCTACAATGTTCTAAAGTATGGCATTAAACGTTTCAATCTCTTTATAAAAAAACAAGCAGGAAAAGCCACTAGATCAGTTTACAGGTGAGATCAGTGAGCTATGAGCTATAAAAACACCCAAAATTGAACACATTTATCTTATATAAATAGTGAAACATTACAGACAGAGCAATGTCTCCATGGTAGAGGATACCGTACCTGAATGCACCTTCTAAAACATAAACAACATACTTTATATAATTTTTTTGTTTTTACTTTTCATGGTTAACTTTATTAGCTGTCTTTTTATACGATTCTTGAACATCAGCCAAGACATTTACAGGCATATTTTAGCACATTTCTGTCATAACACCGTCTGCATATTGTCATTGAGATTATACACAAAAAATACCAAGCTATTTTTGTCTGTGCCGCCCACCCCTAAACGTAAGCTGATAAGTTCTCCTTTTTGTGTCCCTCTTTCCAGTTTGAAAATCCCTTGAGGTAAAGCAGATCTGTCGACACAATACAATGGCTGTGCTCCAAAGTGGCTCTGAGCCTACAGCCACATCACAGTGACCTGACAGTGTGTGATAGATAGTGTGAGCGGAAACTCCCTCTGGCTGCTTAAAAGAGGGAATACCGGCAACTAAATTTCAATATGTACAATGCAAAGGACTGTTAGACTGTTAGACCAAAATATTATGCAATATTATTATTACTTTTTTAAATTATAATGAAAAAAAAAACCAAAAAAAAACATTGTGGCAAAATGTCTTTATACTGTGTTTGAATATTACAACTAATTACTGTGCTATTATCGTTATTACCATTATTATACTTTTAGTTACCATGCTATTACCATGTTACTACCATGGTTTTAAGTAAAACAAATCTTTTTCTTATGTAAGTATACTGTAATGTTTGTGATGTGAACTTAAAACAAACTTAAACACAATGTTGTTTAGGATACTATAGTGGTTCCTAAATGATTTAAAAAAATACAATTTTTATTATTTTATTTTCACAAATAATAGCTTTGACGACACGATCCTCTGACTAGATTAAGCTCTGGGCACCCCCAGCGATTGTTTCATAAGTATTGCTAGTATTAGTTTAAGGAAATGTACACGATTTCCTCATTACGACAAACAGTGCAGTAATGTATAACTTTATTTGTATTCCAAACAGTGTTCCCTCTGAGCCTTTCCCCTCAGAGTTTAACATCCACGGATCCACATTCTACATTGGAAGTCGGGGACGATGGAAAGGTCTTTTCTCCGTAAGATAGATTTTATTTTATTTATCTACTATCTGTCTGTCTATCTGTCTCTCTCTGTGTCTATCTGTCTTTCAATCTGTCTATCCTTTTCTGTCTGTGCCTCTCTCTATCTCTCTATCTTTCAGTCTGTTCATCTCTCTCTCTATTTCTCTCTCTGTCTGTCTTTCTATCTGTTTATCTGTCTCTCTCTATCTATCTTTCAATCTGTCCGTCTCTCTTTCTCTCTCTGTCTATATTTAAATCTGCCCATCTCTCTCTTTCTATGTATCTATCTCTGTCTGTGTGTCTCTCTTTATCTCTCTCTGTTTTTCAATCTGTCTTGCTCTCTCTCTTTCTCTAACTCTCTCTCTATCTGTCTTTCAATCTGTTCATCTCTCTCTGTCTCTGCCTCCCTCTCTTTCTTAATCTATCTTTCAGCCTGTTCGTCTCTTGCTTTATCTCTTTGTTTATCTTTCATTCTATTCGTCTGTCTCTCTCTTCTGTCTCTCCGTTTACCTTTAAATATCTCTGTCTCTATCTCTATCTTTCAATATGTCGTCTCTCTCTCTCTGTCTATCGTTCTATTTGTCCATCTATCTCTGTCTGTATCTCTCTCTCTCAATCAGTGTTTCAATCTGTTTGTCTTTCTCTGTCTCTCTGTCTCTGTCCATCTCTCTCTCTCTCTCTCTTTCTCTCTCTCTCTCTCTTTCTCTCTCTCTCTC
>KN490051.1:6586-17936 GCA_000787155.1 Scartelaos histophorus
AACCCAACAGTGACACGCTGCACCCAGCCGCCTTTTGTAACCCCCACATTCACTTAGCAACCGAGAAAACCACAACACGGCTGTCTGCTTTACACTTCAAAATTACAGCGCTATATTTGGCACATTAATATTTTAGCGGATCCTCCTTTGTTATTTGTTTTACAGAAAGTTGCACTGCATAACCTTTGATAGAGGAGAGTGTGCACCAGACTTTCCTCCATGCAGTTGTTGTTGCTTTGCCTACTTCATTATTGCATTAAATGTGTCTTTCTCCATGGTAACAAGGAGATTGCCAAGATTACAGTCAGATTTGTGGAAAGGCAAACCTGCTCAGAGTAACAGCACTGAGCAGAACAATGCAGTGCACCTTAAATGCACATTATATTATATTTTCATTGTTCAGAATAACAGATTTCTGAACACTAGTTTTGGGAAAATCCCTCATCAAGCATCTGGCAATAAAAACATGAACATTTGCAGCACTCAACAAATTATTTTGGGACTGGTTGCTATGGCGGTGGGTGCTTAAAACAAGGCAAAACTTCGCTCTAGGTCTTGCGTCGGCCTGGCTGTCTTCTTATTGTCTGGCTGTGGAGCTCTGGTCCCTGTGGTCCACTCACGCGCTGCCAACTGCTCTCAGGCAGGAGTCTCACAGCCACATGACCACTCAAGCTGCTGGGCTGTTTACCGTCCCTTTATCCCTGTATTTCAACACACAATCCTGCAAAATACTTGAATGTACTGTATATGTGTAGCTCATGGCTAACCCGTTTGTAGGTGCCTTGTCTAACAGCACTTTCCTTGTTGTTTGAACACACCTCTGTCTGACCCACAGGATAAACTTGTCTCGTCTACATGTAATTCCCGTCTAAAACCTTTGTCTGTTTACTATTGCTGAAACAATATTTAAACTTCAAACTTGTTTTTGTTGCCATAATATGTATTTTTGTACAGAAATACTGGTAGTTTCTTTAATAATGTGATATGGTCTTGCACTTCTGATTCAGTTTCTGTTTTGTGTCGGTGACATTTAAGGATCTAATATGTTTAATCTTTTGTTTTAAATTATTAATTGCTAAGGCAGCGGTGCTAATTGTTCAAAACTTTGAAGCCCATTGATTGATACAGCCACAGCCTTTTCTAAAGCAAATCGGGAAAGGTCAAATCTGATGAAATGCATTATGGTCTTGTTAGTGTCAATATTTGTCTAAATTATCTCGTCTAATTTTTTGTATTAGCAATGACCCTATATGCTGTACTCAAATGTAGTTAAAGGAGCCATATTACGCTATTTTCTGATCTATGGTTTAAAGTTATTGCCTCATCAGAACGTATCTGGAGTTATGTTTTGTTTCATTCACACGTTTAAATTACATTTTTTTGCATATTTAGGCTTCTGCTTTTTGAGCATTTTGAGCTTTGGAGATAAACATAAGAGACAGAGATAATGCGAGATTACTCAAACATGTGTAAATGAAACAAAACAGGGCTCCAGGTATGATTTTGATGAGGTAACATTATAATATCGCTCACAATTTAGTTTAATATAGGACTTTGATAATAGAATTCAAAAGCAGCTCAGTGAAGTGTAAGATGACCCACTGTCTTTGACTATTACTCCGTCCCTTCATGACTAGCAATGAGCCGGGTGACGTTAGCATAGTAATAGCAGAGCACCTGAAGCCCCGGCGTGATCCTGACACAGTTGTGTGAATAGCTGGATGCCCCGTGACCCCCCGCTGCAGTTGCTCATAGCTTCCCCCTCAGCGACTGACGCTCTGTGCCCTTCTGTGGCCTCTGTCTCATCTGCAGGCAGCTGTACGCTCAAGAGGCCGCCTGCCGCCTACAGGAAGAACGGGAGGGGGGAACGCTGCAGAGACTGTCCAAAGAGGAGTACCTGAAGATGATGATGCCCGACAGCCCTCCGGGAGAGAACCAGAAGGTGAGGCCGGCCTCTGTGCTGTGTACAGTGTAGTGATTGACGCACCAATATCGCTTGTGCAAAGTCAGCTGAATGTGCAGATTGGACGTACATGAGATTTTGTGCGTGATTGAAATGAGTTATAGCTCGCAAATGGTTCCTATTGCCTGCAGTTTATGTTGCTATAGGGTTAACAAAATATTCTCATCAACGTGCTTTGGTTTTGATAGATTACTCGTAATAAGGGGCCCGCTCGGCTCCCACGCCTTCCATGTTTGTTCGAAACATTTAAAAGGGGGTTTCCGCAGCTCTATGTTCTAACAGTTTGGGGGTTTGAGGCTTATAGTCGAGGTTCAGGCCTGGTTTTCAGATTATGGTTAAAGTTATAGGGTTATGGATTTACTTAAAGATATTTTAAATGGGAGAAAACATAGATATGGAAAGACGGCGATAGCAGAAAAGCTCCTGCAGTAGAATATATTTTTACTCTTATATATGCTGTAGGTTGTTGCTTGGCCTGTATAAATGTTGTATATTGTAATTGTTGTATACTATGAGGTGGGTTATTTGCTGTGTTTATGACAAAATGTATTATAATATTCATTCAAGTTTCATCTTCCTGTTTTATTGGTGAGGTTGAGGTTGTTCCCATTCATATTTTGTTTGTTTTGAGTTGTTAATTGCTATGGCAACAGTGCTCTGAAACCCATGGATCGAATTAAAAATGATTGTTCCAACTTCGAAATTTTCAAAGAATTTTGCCCAGCAGATTGGTTTAGGCCGGAGGGTTTGTTCTGTGGCCATAACATCACCTGCTCCTGAATAAGCCCATAGTGAATGTGCAGTGTATGAGCTCTGCCCTCTGTCTCCACAAAGACCTTTCAGTTCTCATTGACTGGCACATACTGTTTGCTTAATTTAATTTCTAACGGGCCGAGTTTGCTCAGTGGGGATGACATGGATTAGAGCCAGGAAGTGGCAGGAGTGCATCGATGTTTGATGTCTCCGGGTCCTGCACACTCTATTAATTGCATCTTCAGTTTCTTCTGCTTCCCCCATCCCCCGTATCCATTATCTACCAAGAAAAGACCCCTACAGACATTTATTTTGGGATAGTGCTTTATTTCAAATACAAATGCACTTTAGAGATGCAAGATTAATCACAATCGACATGTAATTGCAATTTGAAAGACGGCAAAGGCTGCAATTATTTAGCTCTTTGCAAATAACATAATATCTTGTCTTATTATCTAAAATACTGCTGTCTGTGCAGTTTAGACCTCAATAAACATGCTCTGAAATGCATGGGGTTTTTCTATTAGATTAACAGTTCATATTTGAGTCTTCCCTCTTATATTATTGCTTCAGGACATGTTTAAAATGTGAACAGAATCGGATTATTAATACTTAAATCAAAAATCCGTTCATATTTGCGATGTTTGTCAGAAAAATCTCAATTAGATAGAAGACAGGCCTTGCTCCTGGCGCGGATATTGCCTGTGCCCCTGATTAGTTTTGTGCATCGTACGTACAATTTGTAAAGTGGCGTCTGACCAAAGAGCAGCAGCCTCACTTCCTGTCTAAATGAAGTCAGGTGTGTGGGTGCTGTGCTCTGATTTCCCTTCGTTTCATCCTGTTTTCTTTCCCACAGAGAATGACTTCCACAAAGGGGCAGTGTGTGGCACACAGGCTTTTGTTGTAATCTCATTCTCCCCTCTCTGATTCAGGAATATTATCATGTGTGGAAAAGCAATCTAGGAGTCGGGATAAAATACATGAAAAGACTTAATCCAAATAGACACATCTGATCCCAAATAACAGTGATTTTCTCTGGTATGTTTTTGTATATTATGAGTAGAGGTAGAGCTGAAATATTATAATGTTTGGAGCTGCATTGTTTTGATTATAATTTTCAAATTATGCAAGAACAAAACCAAGTCTGAGGTTAGATCTCTGTGTGCTGCAGCTAATAATGAAGTGCCCTGACAATCCATGTGGAAGATGCTGTTCTAATACTGTTCATTTTTCATTTTCAAAAAATCATGCTTTTGGATATTACAGATGTGCCGAGGTTTCTGTGAGAACCAGCAACAAACTAGATCCTCCTTTTGTGGTTTGAAAATTGGATAAAGCAGCTTTAAATATATCACTTCTCATCCAAACAGCACCAGTTACCTGACAGAAAGGCCATATTTATTTTTTATCAGTAAAGATATGTCAAGAAAGCTATATTATTAGATCACAAATCCTGATCAATAAGATAGAAAAACTCCCTGGAAAGCTGATGCTGAACTGAACAGATTACATCTCACGTATCGTGGAGAGATGCAGGTTAATCCTCTGCCGCCTCCGCTAAGGTCACTGGATGTTGTGCATTGTTGGGCAGGTGCTTTTCTTTGCCAGTCGTGTTGTCCTCTGGGACGTCCCACCACAGACAGGGTCCCATTGTGAGGCTGACGCAGAGGAAAGCAGCCCCCTCGCCCTCTCATTCCTCTTTTGAACCTCCACTGGGAAGGAAAAGGCCTGTGAATAGGTGACTGTCCAGCACATCCTCCCTGTAGCATTTCAGAAGTCTCCCATATGGCAGTTGTTGACTTTATTTAGCCCAGGCAGTGGGGGCATGAGCAGGGCGATGTGGTCCCCCGCTGCACCGCTGTGGTACCGCCTCTGCTGCGGCTCATAAGGCCTTTGTTTTATGTGTTTTTGGTATAACATGATTTTAATGTGACCCAAATACACAAATTCCAAGAAGCACTGAAACTGAAAATCGCTCCAGTCAGGCTTCATTTTAAAGATTCTGACTAAAGCAGGACTAAACCAGGACTAAACCAGGACTAAAACAGGACTAAACCAGGACTAAACCAGGACTAAACCAATACTAAAAGGTGCATTAGTTAACTTTTGTGGTGGAGGATCTGTCCAGTGCTTTTCTCCATCGAGATGTTATTGCTTTGAAATGTTTTACAGTATGGGATTAAACCTTTCTTCTATCTTCATGGAGACCAAATTAGACCAAGTTACAGGTCAGATCTGTGGAGAGGCGACCCAGCTCATAGTCAGCATGCAGTACATTAATTCTTTCTGAGAGCAGGTTCACCTCTCCACCATTCTGACCTGTAACTTGGCTTGAGCTGTTTCTCTGCAGTTAAACTGAGAACAAAACAATAACATCTAAAGGGGGGCGAGCAGGTGGCAGACCCTCCAGAAAAGTTCCAAAATGCACTTTTAAGGAGCATATTTCATCATTCAGCTCTTAAGTTCCCCCACAACTGAATATTGCCATATTTCTGCATGTTTTATATCCAGTGTCATAACTCGTCAAACATCCTCGCTACTTTCTGAAGACGCAATAAAGATATATGGAGCTTCAAGAAAACGCCATCTTTCATTTGCCGTGTCTCGTTTTATAGAGCATTTAAATCTGAGCTATTTCTGTTTTATACGAGCGCTCCTTACGGGGTCTAATCTCGTAAAGCTGGGTGGGAATAACAGACAACTTTGTTAAGTGAAAGCTCCTAAGATGGCCGCCGTGTTTATGCTCTTTTGAATTCGACTGTATCGCCGCTTTAAAGGCAAACTAGACGCGCGTTAAACTGTCACCGTGGGATTTTGTGGAGTGGAGGAGTCTTTGAAATGGAGATGGGTGTGAGCCGGCGGGTACACGGCTCTAGCGGCGGTTACAGCTGGAAAGCCAGAGCCACACATTCTGCACATCTGGCAAACTGCGGCACGTATCATTTGCGGTCATTTTTGAAGTCTTAATATTTATGTTGGCAAAATAGGACACTGATGGATTGAGTTGGTATTTGAGGTTTGTTCCGTGTTTGAACGGTAGCTCCTCTCCAGCCGGGATTAAGAAACCATGTTATCGCTCGCATTTGGGCGCCGTGTAATTAACTCACACATAAAGGGCACAAGGTTATGAATCAGCAATTTTGTTTTACTGTAAGCGAGGGCAGCCAAATAATGTCAGAAAAGTCAGGAAATATTTGTTTATTTATAGTACATGTGTTTGGGGCTTGTGTACTAGGACCAGATGTCTGAATTTTCCCATAGCAAGTCGTTCCTTTTCCCTTCGGCCTTTTGCGTCGGGAATCGTCACCACAGGAACTCAACTGTCTCCTGGTTTGACTTTACAACAAATGTGAGTTGGCCTGAAATTCAATTGTGTATCTGTATTTACAAATGTGCATAGGCGCTGTTATAATGGGAGCGCTTTTCTGACAAACACCACCCACTGTAACCAAGCACAGTGAAGAAGCAGTGACATTTTGCTCTTAAAATCGCACTGCGTAACTTTTTCTGCTGAGGATTCGCCACCTGTTGGTCTCCATGGATAAGTTATTGCTTTGAGAGTTGCAGGTCAGATCTGCGGAGAGGCGTCCCCGCTCACCTTAATAATACATACAACACCTGTAATTGAGTAAAGGCCATGATGAATCAGTTTAATGCCTTATTGCGGAACATTCCAGGCAAAGCAATATCACCTCCTTAACAGTTTTATAGTGTCCCTTATGTAAAATGTTACTGAATGCAAATGAATTGTATTTTGTAGTTTAATTGTGAATATTCCTTTTGTTTCCTATACTAATCAATACTTTTTACCTTCAGAGAAAAATACAGGCCCTTCCTTTTGTTTCCTTCTAAGTCTTTGCCTGCGCCGTGATCATAGATGTGTTTATACAGTTAGCTGCCCAATAATATTACACAGTGCAGCTTTATCACCGGGGGCAGAGCTCTCTTGTCTCTCACATTAAGCTCAGTGCTTCCAGTTCAGTGGCCTCTGTCACCACCTGCACACACCTCGTCCTCTTCCTCCTCCTCTTCCTCTTCCTCATCTCCACATCCACCGTCGCACAGACACACTCCAGCTGTGGCTGCTCCTGCCACATTCTCCTCAGAGCTCACAGAGAAATGGATTCCTGTCACTGTGGGCTGATGTTCTTGCCCGCCCAGCTGCCCACTGGAGGAAGCCTCCGGGGCAAAAGGCTAAAGCTTAAGTAACATGTGGAACAAATGTAGACAGTGGTGCTATAGGCAAGTGGAGAGGCTTTCAGTAGCAGCACGTGTGGTTTAACCTCGTCTTATCATTTATTATATTTAAATTAGTGTTTGTCTTTGGTTTGTCTAGTCCTTTTTCAATATGGTCTGTTTTTTATGAATTTGACACAATATCGTCCTAGATTTGTTCGCAACTCTTCTGGTGGAGGGTGTGTCACCTGCTTGTGTCCATAGAAACCTAGAATGTTCCAAAGTGTGGCATTTAGCTTCTGTATATTGAATTGATTCAGTTAGAGGTGTTGATGCTACTAAAAGTCTGTATTCTGCCATATTGTTAAACATTCTACGCACAGTAATATACTGTAATATACACAGGTACACAGTGCATCTTTTAGCCCTGGTTTTTGTTTTGTATCACTGCTTTTCAAGACTTTTTTAGTTTACACATCACCACTGGAAACCTTCTTGATTGTGACACTGTTGTTTTGTTGTCTCCTCTCAGGTGTCAGCGATGGGCAGCCTGTCCCCCAGACGCTCACTGTACCGGACCCTCTCGGACGAAAGCGTGTGCAGTAACAGGAAGTGCTCCTCGTATGCCAGTTCACACAGCTCCATGTTGGACCAAGCCATGCCCAATGACATCCTCTTCAGCACCACCCCACCGTACCACTGCACCCTACCTCCCAGAATGATCCATAACCAGGGAGCGTCCAATCTGAGAAGTAAGTTCTGCAGAACAAATGAGTGTACAGGTGAATGTGCAGGTGAATGTGCAGGTGAATGTGCAGGTGAATGTGCAGGTGAATGTGCAGGTGAATGTGCAGGTGCATCTCATGCAGCTGAATGTTGTTAACAGCAGAAAACTAATAACTGAGTTCAAGTGGCTGGTTTAGTCATAGCTTGAAGTATAAGGTTATGTCACTTTTCTGCCATCAACTTGTCTCCCTGTAGATGTTATAGTTTTGCATAGAAAGTTTCACACTATGTCATATATATTGCAATAATTACAGATGCCACTGCAAAAAAATGCTTTTCGAGATTCTCAATCTGTAACTTGGTCCTGGTCGGCATGGAGACAAATACATTTAATGCCTCTCTGTGCAGTATTCTAGACTGAACGTCTCTGTGGAGACGAGCAGATGGCAGAGCCGCTCCCCTTACATAGTGCACCAGGTTTTTGTTTTTCTTTCTCTAACCTTATATTATCATTACTATAACAACTGCTTCTATTCCTTTACACAATCTTTCAAATATATATTTATTTGAAATGATGAATTTGAATGAATTGAGATTCACCTGTATGACAGATTACTGTGGGTCACCTCAAGGACACACAAGTCCCCCTAGATGTTCTGTCTTCTCCTGCTTGTTGACAGGATCCTTCACAGCTCCAAATTAAATCTACAAACACTTATTTTGCATGTGTCTCTGGGATTATCAGTCCCTCCTCTGTGGCGCCAGATAAGAGCCAGGATTCAGACACTAAGTGGAAGAGCCACTCCAGTCCCTTCGATATCATTAGCCCAACTGGCGCGCTCTTGAACAACACTTCTGGATAGAGTCGGCTAATTGGAGGAGGAGAAGACACAGGGAACTTAGCAGGGGCCTGTCAGTGCCTGTGCATAAAGCAGACACCTGTCACTGCTGGTTTCTCACTGGGAATATGCACACGAGAATAAAAAATATACTAATGCAATTTCAATATGAATAAACATATAACAGTAATTACATTCAAAAAGGGACTTCAAATTCATAGAAAGTCCAGAAATGGTTTGAATTCAGGATTTAACTAAAGCTAAACCGTAGCTATAAAAAATAACTAATTTCAAAGTAGGTTAAAACTAAAAATATGATAACAGTAAAACTAAACCAGAGAACATGCATTAACAAACTTGAATAAAGCAGAGCATTGCACAATTCCTCCAGCAACAACAAGTGTGTAATGTTGTTTGACTTGATACACCAGGATTATGCATGTAGGTAAAATCCACTTTAAACCACAATTAAACCACTTTAAACCAGGGATAAAGCAGAAATAAACCAGGATTAAGCAAGTCTATTCTTATTGTCCCCACTAATATCTCTGTGCCCTGCCTGGCCTTTTGCTTCTACTGCCAATCTACTATGACATGAATGCAGCTATTTTTCCATCAGAATTGTCACAACCTTTCATGCATAGCGTTTCACTCACCCATGTGTCCCTGCCTGGCTCCTGTCCACTCCATCCCATCTCAAAGCCGTCCTCAGCATCTCCAACTGCTGTCATTATGATAGAAAATAGCTTTTGGAAAGACTTTTTTTCTTTTGCCATCTTCTGCCTGTCATACCTGATGGATTCCTGATTGCTGTAAGGAATTGTGGGGAATTTCGGGTCTCTCTCTCCCTCTTATGATCTAGGGAAGATTGAAAAAGGATGGTCACCTCAAGATATTTTTCTGGCTCTATATCCAAATTCTAGCCTTTGGTGCTTATTGAACTGTCTTTCAGGGTTTGGAGAAGGGTAGAGAGTAGGAAAAGTGTTGTTGATGGGCACTGGAGAGACACTCGTGTGGCCGAGGTCTTTTATTTGATTCAGTTTGAAGTCATAGTTAAAGTTCGGGGTGAAATACAAAGGATTTATTGGATACTCTTTATATGCAAGTAGATGGAAGTCCTGGTAAATGGTTGTTCCTGTGGTTATGGGAGAATGCAAACTGATGTGTTTTAGTGCTTTCATTGGTTGGGACTAAATATAAATTGTATATAGGTAAATGCCATTAGGTTGCCTGGTATGTTAAGCAAGTTTCTTTTCCCTTTTAGAGTGTGGTAATCATTTTTGAATCAATATTTATATAATTGTAAAAGTTATGTGCTATTGCCATTGTCTAGTTTTTTATACCGCTAGGCTTGTGACCCCTTGTTATTATTAAGAACCCTACTATTGCTGTTTAATGTTTTGTTCCAGTGCCCTCCTCTGTCCCCCTCTGTCCTATCCACTCCTTTCCAAAAATGGAAAGTTCCGGTCCCCTGTAGCCCCTCTTGTAGACCAGGCATAGACACTTATGGGTGCTGCCTGTCTCTGCAGATGAGTTTTGGTTTTCGGACGGCTCTCTGGCGGACCGCTCCAAGTTCAGCGACCCCGGCCTCATGCCCCTCCCTGACCCCGCCTCTGGTCTGGACTGGTCCCACCTGGTCGATGCGGCCCGGGCCTTTGAAGGTAACCGGTCCTGCTGTAGAGCTGCTAACACCTTACCTAACCCCCTCCAGCGCCACTTTAACTCTCTGCCTATTGCTTGGCGTGTGTGTTTGCCCTTTTAACTCTCCTCATGCTTGAATGCATAGGTTTGTGTGTGTGCCTGCTTCTTCTAAGTGCTGCTAGCTTTAGCGCTGGGACTACTCTGGGGAATCCTTTTGCTTTTTGCGCCTGAAGCTGGGAGCCCCATTGTGATGCCATAGCACAGACATGGAGACTCTTCTGGCACTGTTAGCTCACTAAAACACCTCTTGGGAAGAATTTTTTATCCTTTTGGGCTCTTGATAGTTTGGTCATTTCAGCTTTCTGCTTTTGTGGCTTTGTGTAAATATGCATACGCCTATTTAACAATAAGGTAATTGTCTTAGAAGTAGAAATAATTTAGGAATTCCTGTCTTTTTTCAGACAATGCAGTTGTCCCCCGAAGTAAGTCATCTTTTCTGCCACTCATGCATTTTTCACGCTAATAAACAGTCATTGAAAATCGCACGCCACATCACCGTTAGCATTATCGCTTGTAGTCTCTCTCGCTGCCATTCCTTGTAAGCACATTTTGATCGCTCACGTCACCATGCATCATGAAAGCCTTATCATGCCACAAGCTTTTTACACTTGAACTCAACCTGACCCCTGAGACCGCAGCCTGTGACTATTCAGCAAGCATAATTAATGAATACTTCAAATGGATTAATTCCTTGATGCTCATTTTTCTACTACGGATCATTGCAGCGTGGTTATTTAAGTGTGGTGAAATCAGTGGATGTACGGAGCTTATCTGGCAACCGAACATGGGTTGTCACGGCAGCAGGACTGGCCCAGAAAGCGCTGTGTAAACTGGAGCGTGGTTGCCAAGCAGAGAGAGGCTCCCGGCTGCTTTTGTGTCTTGTGTGCTTAGGCAGAGGTGGTTAGACCCGCGATAGAAGGAGCTAAAGCATTTTATGGCGTTTATAAGCCCAGTCATGTGACTCCTTGGAAACTGCTTACTACAGTGATGCAAACAGACAGGTTGAATGGGCTCAAAGTATCAGCCAAAACCTCAGTGTTCACATTTAAAACCATAAACTTCAAATTCACGTAGCCATGAGAAAAAGTATAATGCTACAATTAAGCTATCAAACTTAACCTTGAGCAAATATGATAAATAGCCTTAAAATTCACAATTTGCAACTTTTTTTTTCTTGCCAATATTCAAATTC
>KN490052.1:1741-25049 GCA_000787155.1 Scartelaos histophorus
CACACACACACGGACCCAACACACAAGTGCAATGAGGAGAAACCGCTTTGATGATTTAATGGCCTCATGTGGTTGACAACACCAAGACCAATGACCCATTTTTTAAGGTCAGACACATCTTTTCTAAGCTCAACCACTCATACCAAAACATGACATTTCAGGAATGGCTGATCCCATTCTGCAGCTGTAGTAAATGACTAAACAATTCATCAAAGGGAAATCAGTTCACTTTGGATACAAGGTCTGGAGTTTCACCTCATCCCGTTGATACATGCAGCACATGGAGCTATACTGTGGATCGCCCACTCTCCTCCTAGAGACAGGGTTGGGTCAAGGACCCAGTGTTATTTGGCAGAGCAAGCTCAGGTGCCTCAAGGTTGCAAGTTCTTCCATGATAACCTCTTTGTCACTCTTACACTCTGGATGAGATGGCAGAAAGAGGACATGAGAGCTCTGGAACCACGAGGCAGAACAGCCTGTGTGGTGTCCCATTCATGAAGTTCCCCAGGGGAACCTCTGAGGTTCTGTGCCAAGAACAACAACCAAAATGCATCGGCCAATACAATGAGCACATGGGTGGTGTAGACCTTCACAACCTACAGGTTTCACAATACCATATTTCAGTCAGGTCAAAGAAGTGGTGGTGGCCCGTCTGTGCACGGTCTATCAACAGTGCTCTTATAAATGGCCATCTCTTTTACAGAGATGTTACTGGCGGAACCATCTAACTGCTCACCTTCTCATGGATCGTCTCACAGTCTCTTCTACAAACCGCTGAAGATCAGACAAGATATGACAAAGCTTCCCATTGGCCAATTAACATGATGCACAGGTTCCAGAGATGTTGCCATTTAGAGAAAGGCACTACCTATGTCTGTGAGAAATGTAAAGCACTAAAAACTAAAACATCAAACTGTCCTAAATCTTGCAGGAAAATATTTTTTAGTCATTCAAGGCATTGCTTTGCTCTTTGTTCTACAGCCTATTTTATTTTGTAGTTCAGTCAGTCAGTGTAGTTCTATACATGAAAGCACGTTTAGCCGGCTGCCTCTATCCTAAATGTTTACCTTCATGTTCAGTGTGTTCAGTGTATACTGCAATAAAAAATGAATGTGTTCAAATGAATTTTGCACTAAAAATGTATGTTTTCATGTTGAAATACTTTGATGATTGTTGTTGTTTATTGTCCTAACCTCAATACACATAACGGTGCTCTCAGTATTCATATTGGTAGCTGATAGTATAAGGCTTATGTGTAAAATATTCACACTACAATGAGAGAGCATTTAGAGGCAACGCTGGAACTTTTAAAAGTGATACTAACTAGCCTTTGATATAAGGATTTTATACACTCTCGTGCGCACACACACACACAGACACACACACACACACACACACACACACACACACACACACACACACACACACACACACACACACACACCTACACACACACACGCATACACACACACACACACACACACACAAACCCTGCACAGGTCAAACAGACCTATATTCAGTCTGTTCAGGCCTTGATAGTACACAGTAATAAAACACACTTTTTCACTAACTTCTCCATGAAAATTTCTAAAAATGATGATTGATTGTTTCAAAGGGACACTATTGACACATGATTTGGATATTTTTTGTGTCTGGGAACATATGAGATTAAATGGGTTAAATTCAAACACCAACTGAAATCATCGGTTACAAAGTGCAAACATCATCCCAATCTGGACACCTTACCTTAAGCCAGGTTCTTTCCTCCTCAAAAACAGACCAGGAGTTGTGTTTCGTTTCATTCACACGTTTGAGTAACACTTTTTTTTTCTTATTCGGTCTACATCCCCAAAGCTCACAATGCTCTGTTCCACCTTAACAGCTACTTTTTACCTGTGGTTCAGTAGAGACCTGCAATTTCAGGGTTGAATCGTCCAAATGATTCTAGTGAAGGTGCATGGAGTTTAAAAACACAATGGAGCACTTTCTGTATTACCACATGACATCACGAGGTCGAACAGAGTGTTTTCCGTTTGTGTGTTAAGCATGTGTGAATGAAACAAAACAGAACTCCAAGTATGTTCACTAGCACTAAAACTGGCTGACGTGGAAGAAGCTCAAAATCTTGCCTTTTCTCTGCAATTTTGCAAGTAACAGTTTCTTTTAAAAGTTACTCAAATAAAGTGCAACCCACGTCTGCTAGTGAATCACAAGAGAACGAAACTGTGTACAGTGCGATAAGAGATTAACGTAATAACTAATGCAAAAGTATCGCATAGTTTCTCAGTAAGATAAAGCGAGACAGTCTTGACAATGACCTGCAGGAGCCTTGGTTTTTCATGGCTTCTCTGCACAAAGTGAGATGTAGATTCTTTTGTTAAACCATGAATGCACGCACAAATGTATTCTTCTTACTCTGCTTAGCTAACTGAAATGGTTATGATAAATATGCTACAGCTTTCTCGTGGCTTTTTAAAATCTCACTTTGCAACCTTATAGACGCAAGGTTGCAGAGTCTTTTGTTTTAAATGCGCTTTTTGGACTATGTAAAATTTACCTTTCAGAGCTGTTTCCCTTCTCATTTACCTTTTCGAAGTTTTATTTGGAGAGATTTGTGTGCATTTTCAAGACGCGGTTTTGCAGATCAGCCTCCAATGACGTGAGCCGACTGTTGCATACTTATTTTGTTCATTTTTGTTTATGTCATTTAAAAATATCAGATTCTGTGCATTATTTAAGTTATTTAAGTATTTTTAAAGTACATTTGTGATAAAGGAACATTATAGCACGGTAGAAAGTATAATTTTCTCTATTCATGAAAAACAGGTTAAGGTGTCTTCCATACACATTTGAGTCATCTATCTCTTTCTTAGGCCCTATTTAACCGATCCTGTAAAAGACTACGCTCACAAGCAATGTTAACCATGCTTCCACACAACAATTCTCCATAAAAATACAAAAAACATGACACAAAACTGGACGCAGCAACTTGACAAACCCGATGTGATGTGCAGTAGTAGCTGAAGGCATCTACAGTGGCTTCTTAGCTTTGTGTTCACTAGGCCTACTGCTTATATGCGTCTTCTTTATTCTTCTATACTCTATACTCTACTTCTTTACTCTATCTATTCTCCAAACTTAACATTTCTGAAGGAGCGGAGCAAGAAACACAAATGTTCAAAAGCAAAGTCATTTTAGATGAATATTGCGATTTGAAACATGCAATTTCTATAGAGAAAAATCCCGCACACTGTATTACTTGCAAAATGTGAATATTTATCTTTTTTTTTTGTTTTTGTTTTTGTTTTTTTCTTAGCTTTGTGTTCACTAGGCCTACTGCTTATATGCGTCTTCTTTATTCTTCTATACTCTATACTCTACTTCCGACAAACAAAAATAAGACAAACTTAACATTTCTGAAGGAGCGGAGCAAGAAACACAAATGTTCAAATCAGTTCATATTGTCCACATAAAGCTTTTGTCACTTGTAGACTTGCTCACAGGTGGAAGAGCAACCACAACATGTACGGTGCTAGAAAAATATATTCCATATTTCCATATTTGGATTTCTGACCACAACTATTTACTACTACTGTTTTTTTAATCCACTGGCCTTTTTCTGTTGTTTTTCTTTTATTTATCTCTTTTTGTCTTGTCTACAAACTATGCCCCATTGTATCTACTGTGTTGTCAACTGAATCAGCATATCATAAATAAATTTACTCATTAATAAATAAATCAATAAAGTAGATCAAATCTAACAACAGCTAGCATGCTAATGTGAACTTCCTGACTATTGGACAATAAAAAGCTTTAAAATTAGATGCAGTGCCAGCTGACATATTTTTAAAAACACAAGAATTAATCAATAAAACAGAACAAAGTTAACAACTACTAGCATGCTAATGTGCACTTACCGAGTACCGGAAAGTAAAACGCTTTGTAATTAGAGCCGGCCAGTGCTCAACAGACATATTTTGAATTAATGAATAGATTAGAACAAAGTTAACAACATAGGTAATAACCATATAACCGTATAGAAGATGCATATAAGCAGTAGGTCTTCTTTAAAACAGCTGTGTTTTTGGCTTGTTAACACAAAGCTAAGTAGCCACTGTAGATGCCTTCAGCTACTACTGGACATCACATCAGGTTTGTCAAGTTGCTGCGTCCAGTTTTGTATCATGTTTTTTGTATTTTTATGGAGATTGACAACCAGACAATAAAACGTTTTGTCATTAGACGTGGACAGTGGCCAACATTTTTTTTAAATGTTATTTCTTTTGTGAAGTTTAGTGACACCATATCGTGACAAATAAAGACAAAACAATACAAACACTGCCACAAATTATAAATACATCATCTATAGTCGGTAAATTGATGCCCGGGTGACCATCAAAACCAGAATCAAAAATATGCACCCACCCCAGTATGCATGAACCGGCCCCGGCCAAATGACCCCGGAGCCATATTTTGACCTCAACGGTCACTCGTATAATCTGTATGTGGGACTTTAAACTGATCAAATGAATGACTCAGTTCCTTTATACTCTAACATTCTGAATACAAACTATTTCATTTACTCTTTGACTGAAAAAATGCACACATTGGACCATTCAATTTCACATTACAAAGACGTTGGTAAGAAGAATTTGTTCCATTAGGAGATTAGAATTGCATACTGATTTAATTTTCCTGAGTATGTTGCATCATATATTACAAGTAAATAGTGTTTCTGCTCAGATTAAACTAAAAATAAAGCTAAGCAAAAGACTTTGTATTATATTACACCTCTTAGTAGCTAACTAACCACTAATTAGCATAGTAGATAGAGGCTCAATTAGCTCTTAATTAGTCTTAGTAATACTCTTAATTATGAGTTTTTTTCACACTATTTAATCAGCCAACTCTTAATTACTTCCTATCAGAACAAGTACAATTATCGGACTCATTTTGAAAGCAATATTTGGTGGACATTTTTTCAATTTGGACATTGCACAACACCACAATTGCTTCTTGCCGCACTAGAATGACATTTCAATTTGCCAAAAAGCCAAGAGCACCCAAGGGACACCCACCCACGGTCTCTCACAGTTTGGTCATGGAAGGTCTAAAAAGTGACTCTGCTATGGCGAAAGTTCGAAAATATGATTTAAAAAGTTTTGCCAGTACGAAAAAGCAGCAGAGTTCAGACTGGTACAAAAGCATGGGCTGGGTATTGTTTAGCGTCAGACTGGAAGGATCATGCTAGTTCAAAGTATAGTGCGCGAAGAAAATTCAGAGAAATGGACATCCAAATTATCCAACAAACTAAAAATTTGTGTGAAAAACCAGCAGAACGATTTGGCAAAAGTTTGGTTTTAAAAAGTTACTTGGAGGAAACGTCTGGAGCCATGAAACTGCATAAAATCTCTGTTATCGCTATATTTTGTCAGTCAAAATGCAGAGACAGTAGAGTAAATATGTTTCCGCGGCAACGAGACAGCCTTGGCGATATTCTGCCGGAGCATTGTTTTTTATGGCTCCTCTGCACAAAAGACGACACAAAAGAGATGTAGATTCTTTGTTTAAGACGACATCGCGCTTATGTCTGCCGTATAGTTATACAATCTATGACACCCCTGGATCATCCTAAGAAACTGATAAAGTAAAATCTGTAGTATCGTGTCTTGAAAATAAACAGTTATAGATTGTTTAAACATGCACAAATCACTCCAGATACAACTTCCAGAGGTTGTTGAAGGGGTTGGCAGGAGCGCACTAAATCGTAAATCGTCGTAAATCAAACTTGTGGCTTTAGCATTAGCAGGTAAAGGGTGACCATATAGTGTCCATGCCCAATGAGCATAAGCCTTTGTCCTGACATGTATTTTATCTTATATTTATGATAATATACTGCACAGAAGGAGATACTATTCCTGGGCAGCATGTGTTTGAGTTTGCATGGCTACTTTTTCAGGTAGGTTACGGTTAGGTTTAGGGTTAGGGATTAGGGCAGCGGTCCCAAACCCCGGGGCCGCAGACCGGTAACGGTCCGTGGGTCATTTGCACAGAAAGAATAAATAACTTTATTTATTTCAGAATCTGAAAGAAAAATGAACCGATTCTCTGTTACATCCGTCTATGTCACTTTTGACGCAGGTCCAGGCTCTTCTCGGTCGCCGTTAAAATCAAACCCAGGGGCAGCAAAATGAGTAAAAAACAAACGTCTTTGGAAAGTTTCTTTGCAAAGGGGAAAAGGCCCAGCCAGGAGACAGAAGAGGAGCCTTCGACTTCCAAGAAAAAGAAAGCTACATTTAATAGACAATATCAGGAGTCCTACTTAAAATACGGATTTATCCCAACAGGAGATTCCCACTGCACCGAGCTGCTCTGCAGAATATGCGGCGACCGGCTCTCGAATGAGGCAATGAAGCCCTTAAAACTGCTTCGCCACTTGGAATGCAGAACATATCATATTATTTTGATGTATTTATCCGCCACACCTTAAACGCTGGTCCCTGAAAATATTGTCTGACATTACACCATGGGGCAAAAAAGGTTGGGGACCGCTGGATTAGGATTTAAATTTTAATCAAATAACAAAAGTGTAGATTTTTGGACATGAAAAATTGCGTTATGAAATCCACACTCTTCACGGACGCTCAAGAAGCTCTGGTGATCCATGGAAGAATAATAAGCTCCGATTGCATCTGATCAGACTGTCCCGAAAACGAAGTGTCGACTGGAAAACTGTCAGCTGCTTTAAAAGTTAAAATGCCAGACATTCTGGGGTAATTTAGAAATTCTTCCAGGAAAAAGAGGACGTCTGGTCGGCCTGACGGAGAGTGACCTTGGGGAAAGACGGATTATTTATTATATTTCGATTTAAGGTCAAAAAAGCAATACAAAAGCAGCAGGATTAGGATTAGAACGGGAGTCTATGGAGTTGAAATGCCCCCATGTGCCTGTTCCGATATTGAAGGGAATTTTTATCATTTATCGTGATATTTCTCGATAGTAGAGCTGCACACCTTTAGTCATTTAGTCGATTAATCGGTTTATATTAGTTGATTAATTATTTTATTAAGATTATAAGGAATTAAATGGGACAACAACAGAAAGGAGAATTTATTGAGTGAGCTAGCTGAAGATATTTTATGTTAATTTTTATTTGTTTGGTATTTCTATTAATAGAGGCAGATTTACTGGTACTTTTTCTACATAAATAGTCGTTTTTGCATGAACTCCCCCTGCAGGTGTAGTCGTGTCAGTGCAGTTTGGGTCACATAAACAAAGAGATTTTGCCATGCACCCTTTTTAGTTTTTAACCTTTTTCTGTAGAAATGCAATGTACTTCAAAGTTTGTTATTATGGCAAACATCTGGGGGTATTCTGCATGTATTTGTATGGTGGAATGTTCAGCAGTTACCATGGTGACTCAATGCACACATTAGCAAACCACCAAAAAGTTTCTGAAAGTCTAAAAACTCAAGAAATAAAAAAATAAAGTGGATCGAAACGACATATTTTCAAGAGTTTGTGATCAGTACAAGAGTTCATGGTCATGTTTAATTTTTAACAAAAGTGTGTGTGTGTGTGTGTGTGTGTGCGTGTGTGTGTGTGCGTGTGCGTGTGTGTGTGTGTGTGTGTGTTTGGCTTGGAACTGTATCGTTATAATGTCATTTAAGAGAGACTTGTTTAACACCACGAATCATCTCATCTGAGTCAGCTCTTTCTGATGAAATCGTGTTGAAATAAAATCTAAGGAAACCTCAGACAGAGCAGTGCCTACAGTTAGCGTCACTCCCCCAGGGAATGTTGACGACATCGGCTGAGAACTGATAACTCGGAGCGTGGCGGCTAGTGGGCTAACTGTTCCCACTTCCAGTCTATGCAAATGACGGACCCCCTTACCCGTATTTGCCGTCGGGCTCCCAAATCGCTCCAACCGCCCCTGCTACAATTTATACATTTATAGTTATTTACATTTCAGACGTGAGTATTTCCGTTAGATTTACTTGATTCACTTTTGAGATTGTATTTTTCTAGCAGCATATTTTTACTATTACTTGAGTTCTATTTTTATTGAAGGGAGTCAGTCTGCAAGTGCCAAAAGTTTTATGTCGGCAATATGAAATGATTGTGATGTTTGTTTCTTGCTCTGCTTCATCAGATATGATTTAGTTTGTCTGATTTTTGTGTGCGTCCTTTGAACATACCACATATTGTTCATGATTTATGCTTTCTTCTTGTACTTGCATTACCTTCAAATTATAAATCAGATGTCACGTCCAGACAGTCACTCTGCCCATATTATTATTGTTATCATCAAGTTATTATATTATTATCTGAATGTTATTTTTTGATGGATGTTATAATATAACTCTGTATATTCAGGCTAAATTTCACTTTGTGATGTCATGTGGTAATACAGGAAGTGCTCCACTGCGGTTTTAAAAGCCAAACACCTTCTCTAGAATCATTTGCAGTTGCCACAGGAATTGCCGATACTGAACTAAAGGTAAAAGGTTGAAAAGTATCACTTCATGACATCACAAGGTGGAACAGCGCATTTGAGCTTTGGAGATGTAGACAGACTAATAGTATTATAATACTCAAAACTGCCTTGAAACTGTTTTTTACTTTCTTGGTCTTGTCTTGGACTTGATTGTGTTTGTCTCGGACTCGAGGTCTGACATTCGACAAGTGTGATCATATTTCATTAGAGCCGCTGCTGTCGGCAATAAACTTGTACTGGTGTGATATGTGGACACTGCACTGCTCATACCACTGTACACAACCCCACTGTACACGGCCCCAGTGAGCGGCTTGTTTACCACAGTGAGTACCTTTGTGTACCGCCATGTTTCACAGGGCAGATTAAACTTTTTAAAACATCCAACCTGTTCACCACGTCAGTGAACCTGCCTGTGGACACACACTCCCTCCTCAGTGTGCGCTCATTAGAAGAGCAAGACAAAAACAAGAAGCAAAAGCAAATTTTTTTTTTTTTTTTTCCAGTGTTAGTACAAAGCAGACCTACAGCACAGAGCAGACCTACTGCGACATGTGGTGGAAGTTTTCTTAATAAAAGTGCACAAATGCATCTGTATTTGTCACAGCATGTGTTTTGCAAACGTGCCGAGGAAACAGGTTTAAAAATCCTGCCCACTTTCTTCACCTTCTTGACAGTTTTCTGTAAAGTGCCACTGGAAGTTGGCTTAAAGAAGGGTTCTCAAACTGTGGGTGAGAGTCCAAAAAAGGGACACAGAGGGTTTCTGTACAGTACAATTTGCTTGACTTATTTAAGCTTAAATTAGCATTTATCAAATAAAAAAGAGGTAGATTTATACTAAACATTGATATATGTGTGGCTATATATGTGCCAAATAACTGCAAATACAAATACATGTAGAAAATGACAAGAATGATCCCAGTTCGGGTCTGGACCCTCAGAGGTCTTGGTCTTGTCTCAGACCCTGTGGTCTTGGACTGGTCTTGGTCTTGATTAGTGTGGTCTTGATTCTAACACTGCTGACTAATAATAGAGGATTACTCAGAGATGTGTGAATGAAACAAAACACAACTCCAGGTATGTCAATTTTGTGTCACATCAAACCTTTTTAAATGACTCTTACATGTGTGGTACTTTTCCCAAATATTTTTTTTACTTTTACTTGAATCTGTTCTCAGACCACTGCTTTGTACTTTTACTTGAGTCCTATTATTTCCAAGTAAAGTCACTCCTACACGAGTACAACTTTTAGGAACTCTTACCCAACTCTGCTAAGCGCTCCAGAGCACAACGACGGGGCCCCCGGAAGAAATTAAACCCCCAACCCGCACCTCATCATCTTGGCTGGCTAAGTTTCTATCCTCTTAAACCAAAGTATATTCATTAGCAAACTGCCGACCTCTCACGCGGCGATAAAGGCTAATTACGGCGCTCTAACGTCAATTCAAAATGGCTCTGGCTGCGGTCACAACAGATAAGAGTCTCAATTAAGTTAAGTGCTTGTGTCCCGCTCACCTCTCTCTTTCACTCTCTCCACTCTCTCCCTCTCTTTTTTTATCTTCATTCCTCTCTCTGCCTCCTTCTTTCCCTCTCAAAAATGCTCTCTCTTTTCTGTTTTTCCCTCTTTTTTCCCTATCTCACTCCACGTCTCTTTCTCTCTTCCACTCCCACTCCCACTCTCTTGCCCTATCCTCTCTTTCCGTCTCTTTCTTTCCCTCCGTCTACCTATTAGTTCTTATCTCCGTCGTTCCCACTCCACTCTGCTTACCTCTCCATCTCTCTCTCTCTTTATATATATATATATATAAATATACATCTCAGGTTATCTCTCTCTCTCTATCTCTCTCCTCTACTCCTACTTTTCCCTTGACCTTAACTCTCTCCCCCTCTCCCTCTTCCTTTTTCGCTCACTCTTGTTGTCCCTCTTTTTTTCTCTCACTCCTTCTCTCTCTATTTGCCCTATTTCTCTCATTCTCTCTCTTCCTTTCTCTTTCTCTCTTTCTCTATTTGCTTTGTCTCCTCCCTCCTCCTCCTCTCTCTCTCTTCCCCTATCTCTCTCCTTCTCCCTCTTTCCTCTTCCTTTTTTCTCACTCCCTCTCTCTCTATATGCTCTCACTCCCATTCCCTCTCCTCCTTTCTCTTTCTCTCTTTCTCTATTTGCTTTGTCTCCTCCCTCCTCCTCTCTCTCTCTTCCCCTATCTCTCTCCTTCTCCCTCTTTCCTCTTCCTTTTTTCTCACTCCCTCTCTCTCTATATGCTCTCACTCCTTCTCCCTCCTCCTTTCTCTCTCTCTCTCTTTCTCTATTTGCTTTCTCTCCTCCCTCCTCTCTCTCTCTCTCTTCCTCTATCTCTCTCCTTCTTCCTCTTCCAGTCTCCCTCACTCCCTCCCTCTCTCTCTATCTGGCATCCACTCTTGGTCTCTCTCCCTCTACCTTTCTCTCTCACTCCCTCTCTTCCTCTCTCTCTCCTTGTCCTTCTTCCTTTTCTCTCTCTCTCTCTGTTTGGTTCCCTCTTTGTCTATCTCCCTCTTTATTTCTCTCTCATCCCGTTCTCCATCTCTCTCTCTCCCTCCTTCTCCCTCTTTCCTCTTCCTTTTCTCTCACTCCCTCTCTCTCTCTATATGCTCTCTCTCCTTCTCCCTCCTCCATTCTCGATCTCTCTTTCTCCCCCTACTTCTCTCCTTCTCCCTCTTGCTCTCTCTCTCCTTCTCTCTTTTCCTTTCTCCCTCTTTTTGGTTCCCTCATTGTCTCTCTCTTTCTCTTCCTTTCTCCCTCTTCTTTTCTTTCTCACTCCCTCTCTCTCTATTTCCTTTTTCTCTCAGTCCCTGTCTAGCTCTCTCTCCTTTTCCCTCTTCCTTTCTCTCTTGTTTTCCCTCTTCCTTTTCTCTCACTCACTCTCTCTATTTGGTTCCCTCTTTGTCTCTCTCCTTCTTTTGTCTCTCATCTCTTTCTCTCTCTCTCCCTCCTTCTCCCTCTTCCTTTCTCTCTCACCCCCCTCCATATTCACCTCCCTTGCTCTGTCTCTCCCTCTTCCTTTCTCTCTCTTTCTGCCTCTTCTTTTCATACTCACTTCCTCTCTCTCTCTCTATTCCCTCTCCCTCCTCCTTTCTCTCTCACCTCTCTTTGTCTCTCCCTTTTCCCCTCTTCCTTTCTTTGTCACTCCCTCTCTCTCTATTTGCTCTCTGTCTCTCTTTCTTTCTCTTTCACACCTCTTATTCTATGTAGCCCTCCCCCTTTTCCTTTCTCTCTCACTCCCTTTCTCTTCTTCTCTCTCTTCCTTTCTCTCTCTTTCTTTCTCTCTCACGCCCTCACTTTAGCTTATCCCTCACTCCCACTCTCTCCCTCTTACATTCTCTCTCTTCCCAGCTCCCTCTCTCTGTTTCCTTTTTTCTTTCTCTTTCCATCTTCTCTTTCTCTATTCACCACTCTCTCCCACTCTTCCCCCCTCTCTCTCTATTTGGCCACCTCTTTCTCTCTCCCTCTTCTTTTCCCTCTCACACCCTCTCTTTCTCTCCCTCCTCCTTTCCCGATCACCTCTTCTCTCTCTCCGTTCCGTCTGGATTCTTCTCTCTCTCTCGAAATCTTCACTCTTCTTACACTTAAGGCACTATTTAAGGGTCAGGCCTTTTTGAGTGGTGATAAAAACGGCGAATGAGGTGAGTACATCAGCGAGGAAACAACCAGAACATGGTTAAAAGCTCTGAAAAGACCGTTTTACGCAACAGGTCAGTAAAGCTTTAGCTTCACTTAGCTCGAGTTGTTAAAAAAGCAATCATTTCCATATGTAAGACAAAAAGGTATAATAATAATAATAATTGATTGACTGACTTGCTAATTTGTTTTTATATTGAGGTTGTTTCAAGAGAGAAACAATAATCATACTCGTTCAACAAATAATTGGTCCATCAAACCATGTTAAAAAATCTGAGATAATCTCCATTAGAACCCTGCATTAGGTTTTAGCCTCCAAGAGATGATTTACGAAGAAATTTGGAAGAAAAAGGAGATGTTTTAGACATTTCTCAAGCCGCATGAAGTTTCCTGGAAATTGCTTATTTTGCGTTTTCAAGTAACTAGTAGTTCAAGTAATTTTTAGTGTTTGTGGAACAAAAATGAGAACTTATTCAACTTTACCCTATGCTATAATAAAAGAGCTAGTTTTAATGTCTTGAGCAACCTCCAAGTATTAATTAATTTGCACAAAATTTGGACCCAAATATTTTGGCCAGATATGGAACCACATGCAATATTTAATAGATTGGCTACATTGCCGCTTTCAGCACCACGGACAGTTCCAGCTAAAAGTTCAAGTATAAGCGAACATAGCAAAGGAACGGATTGAGTCCGTTGAGATATTCCCTAACGCCAGATAGCCTGTGGTTCAATTTCTCACTTGCTACTGTTGTGCCTATGAGCAAGACACTTCAATACAAGCCTATCTGAGGTCCGATTTACCAGACGCCTTGGCAAAAACGGGCCGTTCCAGCTAAAAATGGAACATAGTGAAGGAATAAATTGAGACCATTGAGATTTTCCCTTAAATCAGAGGTGCTTGAATGGTTCTTGCTTGCTACTGTTGTGCCTATGAGCAAGACACTTCAATACAAGCCTATCTGAGATCCAAATTACCAGGCACCTTGGTATAAATGGGCAGAATGAACATAACAAAAGAATGATATAAGAATGATGCGCTACCGATAAGCAAGGTTAAGATATCTTTTCTTTAACTGGATGACCCAAGGTTGAATTTGTATTGCTATTGTGCCCATAAGCAAGATGCCTAAAGATCAGAGAGGTAGACAGATGAATAATAAAAGGTCAGATGTTTCCCTTTAACCAAATAAGTCTAAAGTTGAATACCTGCTGATGTGGGAACCAGCTTATTGCCATTATGCCTATGAGCAAGACACCTCAATATCACCTCAAAATTTGATTCACCCAGGAAGTCAGAAGAACCATATAACAGGAGACTGAAAAAGAATGGCGCAATATCACTAGTATTGCACCAGGAGATTGTTCGTGGCAGTCTGAGGTTCCATTTTTTCAGTCAGTGGCTTCGTTGCATCATTGTGCCTATGAGCAAGGTACTTAAATATGACATTCCATTGACTCCGGGTTGCCACCTTGGCGAAAGCGGTGGCGGGGCTGTGTCTGAGTGGATTTGATACAATGTGAGGGGCTGGAATGAGTTTTCACCGCGGGGAGGCTGGGGCTGCTTCTCAGAGGCTGGAAAAGTTTAGAGTCTTTGGAGGAGGCTGAAATATTCTGTCCAGTGTTAGTGAGCGTGGGAGGGAGCACTGGAGGTAGAGGGGTGGGACAGCTTGGAGGACATTCTCAGGTTTTGAATTAGAACAACCCTTATTTAAGGCCCGTTTTCTATATTCTGTATACTCTATAAACTAAAAAATGTAATATCATAAAGAAGTTATTACTCATATTTTTTGCCACTCCTTTTAAAAAGTTAAACCCATGTATTTTATAAATTCATCATAGTCCGCGAGCCAGACACCTCCACTGCGAATATTTTGCTCCCTTTTTCTTTATATGATTTGTCATTAGTGCACACCTCGGAGCTTTACAAGTTCAGGGTCTTTTCATTCAACCTGTGAGACCTACCTTATGTTAAATGATATAAGTTTGTTAAAAAGCGCTGCTATGGTCACATTTAGAGTCACATAGGTTTGAAATTTGGAACAAAGAATCCTGAGATGATGAGGAATACAACAGTATAACCTTTAAGGGGTTCATGAATTTCTGTTTAGAATTATTAGACCATTTATAGATGGAAATATTTACAAAAAATGCATTCTCAAGGACAAAACCTCTCCACAAACTAACTGATTGTGACACACTGACATTGAATTACAGTTTCATATTAAATCAAATAAGCTCCCGAATTTGTCAGCTTCAAATTAAGCTCAAGATGAGTTCTGTGTCTTCATTGATGTCTTCTGCTAGAACAGAAATAATGTTCCATACATCCAAACAGACGCACAGAATTCTCAGTCATTTGACCTTAGAATGCATATGGGTCCATTCCATAGGAAACGGGCAAATTTCAGGATAAAAAATCAACTTAACTTTCATAGATTTAATTTAAACTCTGCACAATTCATGTTTATGTATGGAATATTATCTAAGAGAAATTTGAGTCTTGTATCTTTTCAAATTTTTGAGTTTTGAGGGTTTTAAAAGAGGGGGAAACTGTTTGTGGCAGATTATTATATTTTATTCAAATGTTTATACTTTTTACACAATGGCAAGTCTTGTTTTAGGCAGTATGTTATACATCTTTGGTGTAACATGTTTAAAGCAACATCAGTGCTCGTATCCTTATTATTTATGTTCAAACACACTGAACATGTCTGAGGTGAGAGCACTAGACTTAAGGTCAATTACGTTTTTATTGACAAAAAAAACTCTTTTTTTTGGGTTGTGTGGTGCATTCAGTCCAAGTTCAGATGACGACTCCCTGCAGACTCACGCTTTGTGACCAAATTACAAAATTAGTTCCAAATTATGCTTGCAACACGGGTAATTAAATAGCATTCTTGGTTGTAGAATATTTAATTTTTCAAACATTAAACATTAAAGGCTGTACAAGGCTCCTCCCACAAGCCTACGTCGCCAACACTTCCACATGACAATTCGGAATAAATATAAAAATCGTGATACAAAACTTCAAATTACGAAAATGAACATTGGGGACACGTTTTCCCATCACATATTGTTCCATCTGCCACTGTTGATTTCAATTAGTTAGTTGTTTTTTTAGATTCACAAAACAAACAAAAACACTTCCTTCAACATTTTCCCTCATAGCAAACGTTCTGTTTAAGTTACAGACGTCATTTTGGTCTTAATCTGCGGCGGATTCATTGGAGAGGTTTTCTGATCACCAATGACACAGTGATCACAATCAAACAAGGACACAATGGAACAATATGTGGAAAGGAAAGGAAGTGCTGTGTACTTTCCACACTAAAGTATTTTATAGACTGTTAATCAGGAAGTGTACTGGTAGCATGCTAATTGTTGACACTAAAACTATATTGTGGTCTCTGAAAATTGTGAAACTCATTGTGGTGAATGCTCAGATGCTCAGAACGCATAAGGTAAGTAAGGAATACATTTTTGGACCACTGCAATGAACTAGTTTTTTGGGTTTTTAAGACTGTAAAATCAGGTACAGCTTGATTATAACAAACAATGGATAATTTTATCCCTGGAATTGTCAATCTTTATTGAACAAAAGGAGCTGTAAACTTGAAAACGACCACTACATGACATCACAAGGTGGACCAGGGCATATTGAGCTTTGTTTTTGATGACTTAACAGCATAATCTTTTTCAAAATGTGTATAATATTTAATAGATTGGCTACGTTGTGGCTTTCAGCACCACGGACAGTTCCAGCTAAAAGTTCAAGCATAAACAAACAGCGAAGGAACAGATTGAGTCATTTGAGATTTTAGTTTTGTTTTTTAGGGTTATTAAGACTTTAAAATCAAAACAAGACCTTAGAGCATAGAGAAAAATCCCAACAGCTTACTTGGAAAATGTGAAAATGTATTAATGCGGGATTTTCCTCTATGCTCTTGGGTTGCTCCCTTTCCTCCAACGCATCCGTTTTAAGGAATTGACGTACGAGGTTCTCATCCTTGTACAAAAGAAGACCTAAAAAAATCTCTATTGTCGATCACAAAGCACTGATTTATGGACTCGTGCCGCGCAATGAACTAGTTTAATTTCTAGCTCCTATTGAACACTGGGTTGGCCCAAATACCTCATTCTTTTCCACAGGTGCACCGTTTACCACCATCGATGTGCACTTTACTCCCTGAAGTGGCCCTCTCTCCACACCCGCACACAAACCCGCTGATTATCGTTCATTTGCAAATGTTCAATTGGTAAAACTCTTACCTCAGCTCATGCCTGCACATCCACAGCCCTGACAGATACATGTTTGTTCTAAAGCCTGTACAGCTGTAGTTCGTTTTTACCTCTGTCGACTTTAAAAAACTCAATTTTACAGAATCGCTGCACAATTTTAACACTTTTTCTTTAATCTGCAAATGCTTGACCGTCTCATGTTTCTATTCTGTTTCACGTTATGATAAATAAATAACTAAATAAATCCTCCCGCTTCTGAGTCTCCCCTCTCTTTGCGCTCCATACTAAGTCGCTCCCCCTTCATAGCATTAACACAACACAAACTGCCGCACATCGTACCAGAATTGTCAAGCTGTTGTGTACAGTTTTGTAGCACGTTTTTGTTTATTTACGCAGAATCGTCGTGTGGAAGCGTGAGCGGCGTCGGCTTGTGGGCGGAGCCTTGTACTTCTAACCATAAGAAGTGTTTGAATAGGGCCCAGGATAGATCACTGAATTCCTCAAACATGCATGGATGACTCTAAAACCTCTTCAGCCATGATTTTGATGAGGGAACAATGATATAACATGGTAGAAAACACCAAAAATGTATTTAACTCAATACCCCCTCCAAAAAATGAATATAACTCAATACCCCCTCTTTAAAAACATCAGATGAACAAAAAACAGCGTACCACCTTGAAAACCTTCACAATCCCGGAGTAGTATTTCTAAATGGCTGTCTTCTTGGATCACTGTGCAGACTTTGGTTGGATTTCCAGTTGGCGTTGCCTTGGAATCCAGAGGAGATTGATTACAAATCCCCCTCTTCCTGCGCTGATCAGCAACTCCAAACCAAGTACATAAGCTACACACAAGTATAGCAGTACACACACTGCGCATACGGTGGGGGACATTACAATGACTTATTTTCATTTCCTCCAGGCTAATCCTGACCTGAGCCTTAATCACTACTTGCCTAAACCCTAATCTTAACCGATTTGGACCATATCTGAACTTTAAATCATGTTGTTGTTGTATTAATAAAAAATTGACATCATGAGGAGCAGATTTTCTTCCTCACCACACACACACATCAATAAAAAAATGAGTATCGGGTCGATAAGTCACATTAAAGAGTAAATATTACACTATTTTCTGATCTATGTGCCTCTATATGCCGTTTCCTCATTACAACCTACCGTACCCGCAGTTGTGTTTTGTTTCATTCACACACATTCAAAGAATACATTTTCACACATTGCCTCAGCTGCACTGAAGGATGGGTCAAATGCAGAGGACAATACAAAGTGTATAATAAAATTCACTCTGTATATTACGCAAAATTGACCCTTGTGAGCTTGAAGTAATGTTATAATCCTGTTACCTCATCAAAAACATACCTGAAGATGCGTTTTGTTTCATTCACATGTGTTTTCACGTTAACAGCTACATTTTACGTCTTGTTCTGTAGAGATTGGAAATTACAGGAGTTTAAAAACAGGGCAGAGCAGCATTTCCTCTATTACCACAGGACATCACAAGGTGGAGTGTTTTTGGTTTGACAGAAGAACTCCTGTAAATATGCAGATTTGTGTGTTAAACATGTGTGGATGAAACAAAACACAAGTCCAGTTATATTTGTGATAAGAAAACATTCTCACATAGAGAAGCCTTGACAGCTATTTCTGATCTGACAGTGAGGATTTAGTTTAGAGCCAGATTTGACTTTGTGGGACTTGAGATGGTGCTTCAGGCTTTCAGTGAAAGATCTGAAACATTAATATTCCCACTAATGTGACACATCTTAATTACATAGTGATAATGATAGTGACCATGAGAACCGTCATAATCTGATTATTGAACTTTTTTCTCGCAGTTTGAACCCTGCGGCTTATACAACGGTGCGGTGATCACGTGGATCTAGGGTTAAAATGAAGTTGCAGCCTTAGCTAACGATGCTGTCAGCTCTAAAAGAGTCTATCACTGTATGATAAAATAAATGATGACGCTAAATTAACATTAGTGAGGGGAACACATATTACCCAAATGTGTTAAATACAGATGAACCGTGAATAACGAGAAGAAACATCTCAAACTTCAGTAGCGGAACATCCACTCAGACCTGATCTATAACCTGCCCCCAGGAGAGTCTGAAATCTGCTGAAATCCTACTAGAAACCGACAAGATCCAAGACCCGACAGCGTCTCTTTGTGCAGGAGACATGTGCAGTAGTAGTACTAGTTTGATTGTGTTTTGAACTGTAATTTTGAGCTTCGTGCACACACCCTCCTCATGGAAAACACACGAAGAAATGCAGACGATGGACATAACCTGACAAACTGACTTAATGCAAAAAGACGACGAGCACTTTCAGAGGGAATAAAAGCAGACGGCCAAAACTTGAAAACATTCTTGAAGACGTGGACACCTGCGGCTTATATATGTAGAATTTAAAAATGTTGTTGAAATTTTGTTGATGTGGCTTATATTCCGATGCGCTCTATAGTCCAGAATTTAGAGTATTATATTTTAAATCTTGTAGTATCAGTATATATAGTAGAGTATTGTATATTACGCGTATCCAAACCGGCTAGTTTTTTTCAGATCCACCTCCTTATGCAAGTGGATTTCGTTACCGATCCATTCATCCATCCATTCTGTTTTTTTTTTGTTCCCATATTATTGGGAAATTGAATTGAATTTCAAAAGAACAAATGGTATACGGACCATTCTAAAGCTGCACTGCGTAACCTTTCTCCTAGGAGCCCATCAAAAATGCTTTTCTCCATGGAGATTATATGTATTTCTTTGGAAATTTTCACAGTATGACATTAAACCTTTCAATCTCCATGGAAACCAAACCAGCCCAAGTTCGAGGTCAGATCTGTGGAGAGGCGACCCCGCTCACAGTCAGAATCCCTGTTTTTCTAGATATTTTTGAGCTGTAAAACCACCTGTAACTGAATAAACGTAAAGTTAAATAGTTTAATGTCACACTGTGGAACATTCCAGGAAGAGCGATGACGTGTTCATAGAAACAGCGCAGCCTTAATGTGATTATTCCTGATGTCGTGATGATTATTTTAGATCACGTCGGCTTCTTCTCCACGCATTTACGACGGGTGACTTCGCCGGCGTGCTCATTAGCGGCGTTGACGGCAGCAGAAGTGCGTGGTGGCCCTTACGCGACGTGCCGAATGTGGCGGCGTACTTCCCGGCGCAGTGTTTGACAGGAGCCCTCCGCTTTAACCACTACACTGGAGTTAATTATGAGACTCCGCCGTGCACTGCAGCCTCACAGCTCCCCTCCAAGTGTTTTCACCGCAGATGAAATAAACAGCGTGTATTTAGCGTAGATCCGCTGTCAGCTCCGCACCGCCCTCTTTCTCTGCAGCTTTTCCGGTGAAATATGGCTCCATTGTGCGCTGAGAGGTGAGATCTATGGGGCCAGATTGTGAAATTTGTTTGAGAAGATTGAAAACGTGGCAGATCGGACGTAATATGCTGAAGTAAAAGAGTGGGTTCGACCAGTGATTTTGGTTTTGATACCACGCCTGATAGTGTTTTGAATTTAAATGATTTGGAGCTCCTCAACTGCTATTTGTCACTGTCTTCGCTCCATGCCAGCCTCAAATCTACTAATCTACAAATCTAGAAATTAGATAAATATGTGCAGACAAACTAAAATATAACAGTGGATTTCAAAAAATTGACCAAAATACTAAGTTGATCCCAATTTCCTCGTCAGATGAACGTGGCAAAGAACAGCTCTGCAGCCTTTCATACAAATACATGTGGTCCAAGTGGTTTCTGATCCAGTTCCATGTCCTGTAGGGCGGCTGTTACTGTCAGCGTGGACCGTGTAGATCATGTCGAGGTCGGCCACGTTCACACCACACTCACCTCGCTCCAGAGTGAGACAGGAGGCACTCTGAGATCTCCCGTTTGAAGCCTCTCAGAGCTTTTACTGTGAGTCAGAATGTGACTGCCATGTTCACGTCAGTGCTACTCACAGAATGAAAACATATTTTGGGCCTTGTTTACTTTATTGTTGCCAGGTAACGGTGATGGAAATACCTCTACATACGTCATATCTGCTGGTCAAGTATCTACGCCAGTGTTCTACAAACCTATGGGGCGTTTTGATAGAACATCTGCCATATTGGAACAGTACACATGGAAAAAAATCACTTCTGGGGGTAGTAAAATATATGAATTCAACTATGATAGTTAAACTACTACTTAATTAATAGAACTGGACAAAATGTACTTATTTGACTTATGTAGTTGAAGTATTTTTTTTTAATAAGTAAGTTCTACTATAGCATAACCAATAAGTTTTGATTCCTTGTTGTAAAACACTTTGAGCCTTGAAGGTGGAAAAATGTTAAAAAATGTGATAATTTACCATTTATTATACATCAGTAAATACTATGTAGACATATAATATTTACTTAATTATTTCATTGCAGCAATGCAATTAATTCTGTAAATATTGTATATATTTTATTTACATAAATATAATAGACTGCAATATAATATACTTAAAATGAGTAACAATTACTTGGTAAATTCATGACAGTTAATCGTGATGTAAAGTACATGTTACTTAATACTGGCAAACCGTGCAAACTGCGTGATATTACAGTGGTCCCTCATTTATCACAGGAGTTATGTTCTAAAAAAAACCTGTGATAGGTGAAATCTGCAAAGTCAGCTTTAATTTTTACAATTATTATATATGTTTTAAGGCTGTAAAACCCTCATCACACTTTATACACTTTTATCAGACAGGAATAAACCCCAAACCAGTGGGCTGAGGAGCCTCCCCGGTCGCCAAGTCTGACTGTGTCCGACTGGTGGGGGAAAAGTCTAGGGCTGTTTTTTGGTCCTAGTCCATTGCTGCTTCAGAGTCCCAGAGTCTGGCAATCAAACATAGAGTCCTGCTTCTGGCAATCAAACATTTATGTACATTTGGCTGAACACGTTCTGTACTGTACAGGAGACCCTGACTGACAATGTGTACAGTGCCTTAGCCAATCAGGACACAGAACACAATGCACGTTTATACGCTCTTTAAAAAAAAAATCCATGAAAAAATCTGAAACAGCGAGGCCACAAAAGATGAACCGTGATATAGAAGGGACGACTGTACAGCAGAAAGATTTACTTAAAAAGAGCTAGAGCAGAGGAGAATTGTTACGAGGTTTTTTTCTAGTAAATCTAAAAAGTTCCTTTCTTCAGTGCACTTGAGCTTTCTAACACTGGAATCAGAGCAATTAGAGCTCCACCAAAAGTCACTATTCACTTTTCCACATATTTAGATTTTGTATCAGCTGTCACTATGTGTATCTTTTATACAATAGAGGTTTTTTTTTTGGATTTTGTTATGTTCAGAAGCAAGATTTGTAAAGCAGCAAGTGTTACCATATGAAATACATAAAAAAGCTGTAACTGAAATCAATCAATAGTAACAATAGTTTTATATCACTTGTGTTATTTGTTTTATTATTTTAAACCCTCTAAGACTCTACCATTTAACTGTTACATTTTCATTTGCTGCTTGTTTAGCTAAACCCACACATTTGGAGCAGTAAAGCAGGACACATCACTAGGCCAAGTTACGGGTCAGAACTGTGAAGAAGTGCCCACTCACAGGAATAATACATGTGGTAACTTTGAGAAATAAAAGCACGTGTAACTGATTAAACACATTTCTAACTATATGTTGCACTTCATCGTGATTTGAGCGGTCCTGTGACTTATACTCAGCTCTCACCTACATTTAACACATACGGGTCATTTAGATGCACTCGCTAAAGCTTATTTAGCATCAGAACTTATTTTTAACACACGGTGATAAATTGTTAATCATATTCTACACATTACAAGCTACAAGCGGTGAAATATGCAGCCGAAAACGCTAATGGAGCAGCAGAAAGAAAGTCTGGAGTTAGAGAGAAAGTGGCAGAACTTGTATGTTTTTTCTTCTTCATTAGACTCCGAAGTGACTTATAGTCCGAAAAATATGGCGTTTGTTTAATATGATACTGTGGAACATCCCAAGCAAAGCGATAACGTCACCACAGAGACAATAGGCACAAAAGTACACTTTCTACTTGCTTTTCCCCGCATTTTCAGGAGCTCGGTTTTTACCTGCTTCTCACCTCAAACCGTGAGATGTTTTGCACAGTGCACTTAGCCCCGGCTGCTCACGTAGGCCTGATGCATTATAAATATGGATGTGATTGGTTCATGTGAAAAAGGCAGAGTGGCAGGAAGCTCCCAAATATGACACAGGATGAGAAGCTAGAGTGCGTTTGATCAGCCGAACCACCCAGCCAGCTGAAAATGGGCCTATATTTTTTCCCCCATCTAGATAGTTCTTATTAGATTTGAAATCCCTGTAAAATGGATGCAAATGTATGAATGGGTTGCTTTTAATTTATTTAAGTTATATTTGCAAGAGTTTTTGTCCAAGTCTCCTTTCTAATGTAGAATGGATTTTTTAATTATAGAAAATTTGCACTGCTGTACCAAGAAAACCTCTGGACTAGCTTATCATGAGGTATAATACTCCCTACAGAAGTAAAGTCAAGTACGATTGGACAATATTACCACAATGTATTGAGTGTCTCCAGGTCCTGTAACTACAATGGAGTCCAAACCTCGAAATGCCCTGTTCCACCTTGTGATGTCATTTAGTGGCGTTTTTCCAAGTTAACAGCCACGTTTTTACCTTAAGAAAACTTGAGATGAGCCATTCCAAAGCTGAAATGATCCAAATGGTTCTAGTGAAGGTGTGTGGAGTTTAAAAAAGCACACAACGGAGCACTTCCTGTATCACCACATCACAAGGTGGAAGAGAGTGTTCTGAGAGAAGAACTAGAAATATGCAGGATTGTGTTTTAAACAATTGGGAATGAAACAAAACACA
>KN490053.1:0-18898 GCA_000787155.1 Scartelaos histophorus
AATAGTAACACTTAATTCAAACATTAAGGCTAAAAATTTATTAAAATTATTCATTTAATGCCTAGAAAATCTGGTAGATGTAAATGACCTAACATCTTTAAATTAAAATGAAATCATTATCATTAAAGCAACTAGTATGCTAATGCACACTTCCAAATAATAATTTTTTAAAAATATGTGAGCTTTAAGACATTTTTTAATGATACTTCCTCAAAAACAGACCAGGAGTTGTTTTATTTCATTCACAAATGTTTCAGTAAACATTTATTAATAGTTTGTCTACATCTCCAAAACCTTGTGATGTCATGAAGCAGCAGTTTTACAGCTAAATTTAATACCAGTTCAGTAGAGATCGGCCACTGCAAAGCTGAAATTATCCAAATGATTCTAGCGAAGGTGGAGTTTAAAAACACGGTGGAACAGAGCATTTGTGTGCGTTAAACAAAACACAACCCCGGGCATGTTTTTGACGAGGAAACATTACAACACAACTCAGAAAACGCCGTTGCACCGGACCTCTAATGAGATTCTAACTAGCGCTGTAATTTATCCAGAAACCACGCGGGAAACTAATTGCGTCGAGTGCAGCGTCCCCTTTTTGCTGTCGCGTCATTTGGGTCTAAATTTGGATGATTTGAAGCCTCAGTAAATCTAAAAAGGATGCGGAGCGGTTGCCAGATTGAGTCAATAGCCCCGTATCCATCAGCAGACAGCGGCACTAGACATGTGTTGACATTTAGCGTCCAATCTCAGAGTCATGATGTAATCCGTTATCCGCCGTGACAGAGGGAGATACAAGCTCCACAGGCACTCCACAGCCACATTCTGTAGTATAATACCTACGGCTTATCTGATGTGTACTATGACTACGCGGTTACTGTCAAGAGTACTGGATTTGTATTTTACCAGTGTTAAATGTTCAAATCCGTGTTATAATGTTGTTTCCTCATCAAAAACATGATCGTAACACCTGTTTAACACACAGATCTGTATATTTAGCCTGTGTTCTTGTCTCAAACGGGGAAAAAAACACTCCCTTCCACCTCGTGATGTCATGTAGTAACATAATAAGTCCATGAACTCCATTCACTTTAGAATCATTGGGGTAATTTCAGCCCAGGAAGTGCCAATCGATACTGAACAAAAGGTAAAAAAAGCAGCTGGTAAAAGAAAACGGCTGCTTAATGACATCACGAGGGGGGACAGAACATTTTGAGCTTTGCAGACAAGATGAAGCATTACTGAAACGTAAGTGAATGCAACAAAACACAGCTCCTGGTGCGTTTTTTGAGGAGGTAAAAACATTATAAAACGTCTTAAAGCGGAAGTAGTGAAGCGGAAACTAAAGCTCGGATTCTATTTTCCGAAATATACGAAACAAAACACTTACTACACTTACAATATATGCAACAAAACACTGCATATTTATGATTTACTATTACCTTTTACATTTTTTGGGATGCATGAGCTACTGCGTCCAAATAATTTCCTTGTGGCTCAATAAAATTCCCATTCCCTTTAAAGGCCCTGAATCCGATTATGTAACCAAATTTGTCTTTCGCCAGTAGAGATATATTGTTTTAACACATCTTGAGGTAAAAATATGCTGTATACATCTAATTATAAAGTACTTATCCAATAATTAGGAAGTGCATGTTAGCTTGCTAGTTGCAGTTAATGTGAAGACAAAACTCTGCTACTAGCAAGCTAACACACACTTCCTAATTATAAAGTACTTATCCAATAATTAGGAAGTGCGTGTTAGCTTGCTAGTTGCAGTTAATGTGAAGACAAAACTCTGCTGTGTTAGCTTGCTAGTTGCAGTTAATGTGAAGACAAAACTCTGCTACTAGCAAGCTAACACGCACTTCCTAATTATAAAGTACTTATCCAATAATTAGTTGAAGACAAAACTCTGCTGTGAAAAGTACTGTAGAGCTTTAGACCACTGCAAATAGTTTAAAATGAATTAATTCAGTTTTCAAATTTACAGATACAGTGCAGGGACAAAAAAAAATCTCCAATATGCACTTTTTTTAGCTCTCAGTCCATGTTCTGCCTGTGGTCCATCAGAAGAAGACGCGAAAAAAAGAGTTTTTTTGCTGAAGCTGCAGATGTTGCTCGAGCTAAAAGTGAAGAACAGCCTCTCGCAAACTTTTACAAGAACTGTGACTTTGAGCAGAGCCGGAGTGACATGTACAAGAGCTCCGCAAACGCTGAGGAGGCGAATGACCGGCCTAGCGTCCTACCCAGAATGCTTTGTGGTTGCCGGTTGTGCAAAGTATTCCTAAATAACGCTATGTGGACAAGAATCTTAAAAGACGGTATTGTACGAAATCGACTTTTTGAAGCTTTCTATCATGTTTTAAAGCTGTTCCCTCATTGAAAAAATGCCTGAGGAGGTTCCAGTGGGTCGTCTTTGAACCCTCCTTATGGTTGGTAGTACGATTCTGTCCAATGCTCAGTCCGCAAGCCTACATTACCCATAATCCAGCACAAAAATCGCCCAGAAAAACATAAAATGGCACTTCGAATTCAACTCTAAACACTATACATGGACACTTTATGCTTGTTCATTGTTGTGTCCTTGGGCAAGGCACTTCGCTGTGGCTTCAGATGCATCATATTGTTTTTGTTTTTTTTTTTTTTTTTTTTTTTTCTCTTTTTATTTTTTTTTTTTTTTTTTTTTTTTTTTTTTATTTTATATTCCCAATGCGGTTTTACTTCAATACTAATTTTAATATCGATTATAGTTATCTGATTATCGATATTTTTGCCAATGATATTACAAAGTGCAAAACAACATTACATTATCATTACTTGTTGCTTGTGTAGGTGGTGGAGATGGGACCTTGAACCACAAAATCTCAAGCCCAGATAAAGACGAAATTGAAACGGAACTACGCATGTGTGAAAAATAATCTTGAGAGATGTTTTTTTCACGTGTATTTGACTTGGACTGAAAAGAAAGAGAAAAAAAAAAGTATTGAGCTGCGCTGGTGAGCTGCATCTCTTGAGAAGATGTAGCTCTAAAAAGCGGTGCTGCAACGAATGAAATAAAAAATTGGGAGGAAAAATTGCTAAATAAACCACAGAATGTATCCCTAGTAGATGGAAAGGGCTGATTTTGGCTGATGGATGGAGAGAGTTTCTGTATGTATTTTTGGAGGAGGGTGGTTACTAGGCAAAAATATCATGAGACTTTCCCTGATTGCAAAACTGGCTTGACAAAAGAAGTATTTCAGTATTCCTGGTAACGTTCCACTGTGTAACGTGTTGGTCGGGAGTCCAAAACCTGCTTGTTTCTGTGGATATGTCATTGTTCTGCCTGGAAAGTTCCACAATATGGCATTAAACAGGTTACATTTGTTCAATTTTAGGTGGTTTTATAGCTCAAAAATACTTAGAAAAACACTCATTCTGACTTTGAGCGGGGTCGCCTCTCCACAGATCTGACTAGTAGCTTGGTCTGGTTTGGTCTCCATGAAGTTCGAAAGGTTTAATTCCATACTGAGAAACATTCCAGATAAAGCAACGACATCTCTGTGAAGAAAAGCATTTAACAGACCTCAGAAATGCACCTTTAATTTACGATTTTGCTTCATTACGAGTATTCAGCACAAAGCAAAAATATGCAGCACAAAGCAAAAATATGCAGTACTCTTATGGCGTTTTTCTGTCACAAAAATATACTTCCACTGAATCACAACAGCTTTTTAGACCAACACAACTGTCTGATTTACCTGGACCTATATCGCCTCCCTCATAATAATAACAAGAGCAATCCGAGATTTCTGATCTCTGCCAAGGAATGAAATGGACATATCCATCCATAGAAACAAATAGTTACATTGACTTTTCTGGTGGAGTCTACATGGAGGTGTTATTGCCTTAGAATGTTCCACAATATGGCATTAAACTATAATATGGAGGAAAAAAACATCAAAATTACTGAGATAATCTTGCTCACAGAATAAAATATGTTTTTCAATATACTTTAGAACCATAAAAACTGTAATTAGTGGTAAATAAGAGCAATCCAAGATTTCTGATCTCCGCCAAGAGATGACGTGGACACAGAATCCAAATCCAGATCCAGAATCCAGATCTGGATCATCACCAAAATTTTACAGAGTCGTCCCTGCACCAAGATCTCCCTCTGGTGACAATTTCATGAAAATCCGGCCAGTAGTTTTGGAGAAATCTCACTAAGATTGTATATCCAGATCCAGATTCCAGGTCCGGATACAAATCATCACCTAAATGTTATGGAGTCGTCCTTGGGCCAAGATCTACGTCTGGTAAAAATTTCATTTAATCAAATTTCATCCGTCCAGTAGTTTCCGAGAAATCCTGTCCACAGACAAATAAATAAATAAATAAACCGACTCGATCGCATAATCTCCTTGGCGGAGATAATAATATTAATACATGAGTTTTACATAGCGCTTCTCATGGTAACACAAAGACTCAAAGTAACACTAAACCAGGGAGTGGGCAGACAAAACAGTCATGAGGAACATATTTGGAGACTCATGTGGAAACTGAAGAAAATAAAAATGAGCAGCTTTTTGAAGGCGGTTATTGAGTCTGAGTTTCAGATGTGAAGGTTGAGCGAGCTCCAGAGGGGGAGGAGGCCACGGCGAAGCCTCGGCCGCCCAAGGTCCTGCGCTTTGATTTGACCGTGGTATTAAACCTTTCTATCTTCATGGAGACCAAACCAGACAGAGTTATAGGTGAGATCTGTGGAGATGTGACCGCGCTCAAACTCAGAACGGCTGTTTTACTTGCTATAAAATCACCTGTAATTGAATAAATCTAAGGTAGAGCTGTTTATTGTCACACTCTGAAACATTCTGGGGAAAGCAATAACCTTCCCGATGACCGCAAAGTTACGCAACGCACCTTTAATATTGTTTTTGTTGCGCTAACTCATCTTCCAGGGGGAGGTTAGGGGAAATACAGGGAGACTCTCTTTGCTGATGCGACGAGCGCTGTGTCGTCTCTGCTGGGATCTGTGCACGATCCAAAGCTATTTTTAGTCCCATTTTCACAATATGCTCCGTCTCTCCACAAAGGAACTAGAATCCCATTGGAACCTCGCAGCTTTCAACAAACCCTGATGAACAAGGTGTTTTTTTTTCACACTTCAAGAGCCGGTGTTCGCAGATGGTATCAACAGTGTAACAAAAACCAGACCTTGAGCTCACTGTTGTCTCTTTTGAAAAATAACTTTGCGAACATCATGTTTCATAAAACCCACAAAGACAAAGTAATTATTCAAAGCATTAGAGTATTTAAAGGTGCAACTTTTCTGGTGGAAGGTCCGTCACCTGCTTGTGGTTTATTCTTCTACCAGTAAATCGAACGAAACTTGATTTGGGATTTAAGCAAAAACCATTAACAGCTCATCGCTCATCGGTTCTTAAACTCTTTTTGACGCTAAAGTGAAGTATTACTTACCAAGAAATACATTTTACCTTCTGCGTTTGTGCATCCTGAGACATGGGGCGAGACAGACTCAAGCTGTTCTTCCACAAACAAATAAACAAGGGTTTGCTCAAATAAAAAGTACTGTATGGAATATGGTCCTATATTGCAAATTTAAAGTAAGAATTGTTCAGGTGTCCACAAAGCAGTTTTAAGCAGTGAGCCCCATTCAACAAACCAACAAAACTGCTCAAAATTCATACATTTGTTCGTTTAATTTCAGTCTTAGACTATAGTTACTCTCTGAAATTAAAAGGAATACATGGTGGTACTTAAACATGTCATTTTGGCTTTGTACTGCAAGTTATTAGTGAGAAAAAAAAGAAAAAGCTGCTATCGCAATGGGTGTGTCTGCAGTTATTTCTTCTGCAAGATTTTGACATGATAAGAAATAAATTATGCAATCCAGTTCACAATTTTGGCCTCACCATTTTGGATTTACTTTATTTCATATTCTTGCTGTCATTGTAGCAGCGCTTTTTGGGACTAAAGCTTCTCAAAAAAGTAATTTAATGCCATTTTATCAAATTAAAAGGCAAAAACTTGGAGAAAAAACTTCCAAAAAAAACCAAAAGATGTCATGTGGTAATACAGAAAACACTCCACTATGTTTTTAAACTCCATACACCTTCACTAGACTCATGTGGATCATTTCAGTCGTGGAATTGTCAAGATTTTAACTTTTAAACTACCGCACGTACCACTACCGCTTTGGAGCTGCAGACAGAATGAAATAAACCACAACTCCTGTTATGTTTTTGAGAAGGTAACAAAATCCTAACAAGTCTGACAAGAATACCCAGCGAAAGAGCCTCCTCAGCCTTCATATCCCTGAAAACACTTTTTGTTACGTCTTGAAGTCTGACAACAAGTAATTAAAGGATGCCAACTGTTTACGTACGAGGATTTACAATACGGAGGATTCGATTTCAAAGCCTCAAACTCATAACTTCCTCAATAACAGCTTCACTTCTACAAAAATGAAAATATCTTTGTAGATTCTGGTAACGACTTTGCGGGATTATTGAGAAAAGCGAAGACACACGAACGGTCGGGTTTGGATTGACGGAGTCTTTAAATTGGTTTAACTTCAAAGAGCCGTACACATCTGAGTGAAGCTCTAAAGACCGACCAATTACCAGACATGAAGGCACTCCGCACGCTAACTTGCTAACGTGCTAACGCCCTATGAGCGGTGGTGGAAAGTAATGAAGTAAAAGTAGTAAAGCGCTGTACTTAAGTCGAGTTTTAAGGTATCTGCGCTAAACATGAAGGTGCACGGCGTAACTCTTTGGTTGGGGGTCCATCACCTTTCGATTACAGCTGGTTTTATAGCTCAAAAGTACTTCAAAAATACCTCGGAACCTTGTTTTTGGTGCCATACTGTGAAACATTCCAAAGTAACAACATCTCCAAAGAGAAAAAGTACAGGAAAGTTACACGACACATCTTCAAGTAGATTTTTCATGCAATACTTTCACTTTTACTTGAGTATTCCTTTGCTCTGGTGTCTGTACTTTCACTTAACTTTACTTCCTTAACTTTCTACCGAAGCTTGTGTCATCTCGGAGGGCACACTGAGCCTTGGCCTTCCCCTTCTCCCATGTTACGTCCGGAGAAATATCGATTTTTAGAAGTGACTTAGTTTGTTCTCCGTCGCGAACTGGAATAAAGGCATCCGTCAAGCTAGAGAAAGTAGAAGGACATGTCTACTGTCTCCATGGAAATGCAAGGTCCAGTAAATCACACTGCCCCAAAGCCTGGCCTCGAGGGGGGGGGAAGATGGGCTCCGAAATGGGACGTATTCATCTTTTCAATGATAAGTGATGAGAGACAGAAAAGCAGTGTGTCTCAATCTAAGGAACGCGAGCTACTTCAGGCAGTACTTTCAGTTTTTCAGTTTGCCAAATTTAGAGTTCAATAAATCCACTTTCTGTCCCGCTTTGGATAATATCTCCTTTAGAACTGCAGTAGAAATGATGTAGCCTTCGATTTGATCCAACTGATACTTTGCAGTGACATCTTTATTAATCAAAAAAACAAGTAGTTTTCCGTATAAAACAGAAGCTTTTCGGGATTAGAAGAGGAAGTTTGGATCCCTAGAGTATCGAAGGATAAAAAAGTGGTCAAAAACAGAAAGTACAAAAGGTAGTTCAGCTTTAGACGGTGCAGCTCTGAGGTTGTAGCACTGATATTAGCCCCTATAGTGGAAAGTGCTTTGAAAATCAGCGTTACATGTACTAAAAATGTACAAATGAATGAAATGTTGCGTATTCTTGATGAGATTAAACAGACCAAACAGAGACTCACCTCCAAACCCAGGCCTCATGGTGAAATCGTGATCATCTACTCTGAGTAAATGCTCCGTCTTGACTTTGCGAGACTTGGTCACATCTGGAGGCTTCTTGGCAAGTGATCTTTAAAAAAAAAGACAAGAAAAAAAATCTAGATCAAGACTTTGCAAGACTGAAAACTTTACTTTGAACGGATTTTCACAAAGGCAACCGGAATCATTCATGCTGAAACTGTTGCACAAAACTGACTCTTTATGTTAGAACATTGTTACCTCACCCAAAAACATGCCCCGAGTTGTTTTAGTTAGAGTTATCCTGCATTATTTGGATGTCTACATTTACTTTTCTGTTTGAGAGAAGAACTCAGCCCAAATATGCAGGGTTTGTGGGCTAAACACGTGGGAACGAGGAAACAACATGATAACGGACCAGAAAATAGAGTAATACGCGCCCTTTAAAGCCGTGTTGAACATGGGGGAGGATCAAAACCGTATAGTTATTCACAATACATGCAAAAGTACAAAGCGTGTAGAAAAAGACTACATGGTGAATCAGGAGCGCCGGCTGTCACATACTCATAAATGATTGTATGGTCTCTGGGCTCTGTACGGTGTCGAGCATAGAGGGCACCCCGCTGTGATAATTGCGGGTGCAAGGCATGATGGGAAAGGTTTGGACACTCGACTCAGGAAAAGCATGAAATCTTAAAAGAGCATTTGAAAAGAGAAAACATATATTAGCGCTGGAGTTGTGAGCTTTTCCTGCGTGGAGTATTTGAACAGTGAGGCATGAATCGTTCAGTGTTTGGCATATAGTTTTTTGGTATATGGTTTCTGTGTTTATCCAGATTCAAAACTAGCATAAATAAATTAAAAAGAGTAGCAGAAATAGAACAGTGTCTTATGAATGAACCTGGAATTGCAAAGGAGGGACAAAGATATAAGAATGACATGACGTCTGTCCAATAGCAAGTTTCAAATTTTATAATAATTCCTCACATTCCAAATAATTTTTTTCAGAAATCATTAGTTATTCTGCATGTTTTTTGTACTTTAAGTGTTAAAATGTCATGTGGTGCGACCGTCCAACTTTAACTGTTGATTTTTAAACTTCTTTAAAATTACTCTAAGCCTAATCAAATTTATTTTCTTTCTTTTTTGTCATATTTTCTCAAGTGTTTTTAGTCCCACATGAAATTTCTGCTTTCTTGAATAGATATTTCCCCAATAATATTCAAACTTATTATTCGAGCACATCATATAATATCACGTTTTCAAATAAGTATGTAGTAGTATGTAGTAGTATAAGTATGATGTTCATATGACTCAGAACTTAGATTAATATCCCAACCATGTTTTAGAAAATAAAGCAATTTTAAAGTTATTCTCGGTTGCACCACATGACATTTTTTAAGGTCATAGCCAATTCATTAAAAAAACCCCACTATAAATCCTTATTATAAATGTCAAACATAGATTTCTCCATCTGACTGGGTAAATATTTGTCTGTTGAAAATCCTTATACGTCACTGACTGTGTAAATATTTGAAAAATGTCAAATTTGGCTGTTGAAAATCCTTATACGTCATTGACCCATAAGCATAATGGTAAAACACAAATCTTTTAGTGATTCTTGTGGGCATCTCCTCACCAGCTTCTCTTCATATAGATCAGCCTCTGTCATGTTCTGAGGTTCTATATGACGCAAAACTGACTCTTGTGAAACTTTGAGCCATGTTATAATGTTACATCATCAAAAACATACTGGAGTCATGCTTGTTTCTTTCACACATTTGAGTAAACCTTTATTATTAGTCTGACTACATCTCCAAAGCTCAATTTATCATTAGTCTGATGATGTCTCAAAAGCTCAAAAAAAAGACTTTGTGATGTCATGAAGCAGTAGTTTTCAAGTTCACAGCTACATTTTACCTTTTGTTCAGTAGAGATTGGCAATTCCAGCGGCTGAAATTATCCAAATGATGGAGTTTAAAAACACTTCCTGAGCACTTCCTGAATTACCACATTACAACACAATGTGGAAAAGAGTGGGTTTAATTTAAGGGTAGAAATCAACCTAAATACGGAGGGTTTGTGTGTTAAACATGAGTGAATGAAACAAAACTCCAAGTGTGTTTGTGATGAGGAAACATTATAAAATAGCACAGATCAGAAAAAAAAAGTGTAATATGGACTCTTTAAGTTAGCTGCAATATGCTAATAAATTAATTTTAAAAGTGTGACTAGTAGTTTCTGAAATTGTGATATGACTTTTTACACTATTTTCTACCAGATTCACTCGGGGCAATATGGGGTCATGAGGTTCCAGACATGTTTTATGTGTAAAACATAAAAACTCCACTCACTAACATCAAACACCAAAACAGGGGAATTGAACCATCAGTCATACTGCTAATAGCTCATTACTGTACAATTCAATAGAGCTGATTCACTTAAAGCCGCATCGAGCAGTGAATCAAAAATGCACAGATGTGATGAAATCTTGAAGTTGACGATTTTTTAAGTTAATTAAATCAGAAAATGTCCCTAGGCTATAATTATAATTTTATTCATACTGATTGAATTTGATTTCCAAAATGATCAAGATGAGGTCAGTACAGCTACTGATACCACCTCATTACCATAATTAACTGAGCCCACACCATGTAAGGGCATCTGGCATAAATCTTCAAACTAATATGAGGTGACATTAAGTTTCACAAAATATGATTTTACTACGTACTCTATAGTATGTGAACAAATATATATTTTTGAGTCTGTGCACTTAAAGAAACAGTATAAACTAGAACTGTGATGTTATGATACCAAGAGCTCTCATTTAAAGCACATATAAGCCAAGTCTGTAAAACGGCTTATTTTCATTTACACAATATAGCCAAAATGAGAAAAGTACCAAAAAGTGCCAAAAAATGATGCCGAAAAACTTGTCCATGCTTTTGTCACATGAAGGTTAGACTACTCCAAAGCTCCATAAAAAGCCTTCAATTGGTTCAAAATGCATCTGCAAGAAAACTAACAGGTACTAAAAAACAAGAGCACATTACCCCAGTACTAAAAAATCTTTTCCGGTTGAGTTTAGAGTAAAATTTAAAATTCTTCTTCTAACCTATAAAGCTGTAAATGACATGGCCCCTTCCTACATTAAAGATGAAATTGTACCTTATCATCCTAATCGTTCACTCCGCTCTCAAAACGCTGGTCTATTGCTGGTACCTAGAGTCTCTAAAAGTACATTAGGAGGTAGAACATTTAGGTACCAAGCACCTTTGTTATGGAACCAGCTCCTGCTCATGTTAAAGAGGCAGACACAGTCTCGACATTTAAGACTAGGCTCAAAACGTTCCTCTGCTGTTCCAGTTTGGACCATGGTGCCCCCTAGTGTCCAGGACCTGGACCCCTCCCTCCTTCATGTCCTGGATTAATCTGTCCTCGTCCTGTTAGATCAGTAGTTTCCTTCTGCCAATAGCTTTGGTCTACAGATTTACAACCTTTTTGGCAATGGACTCGTCCTGGCCATCTATGCCTGTCCGTCCATGGGAGTGGATCTCTCCTTCACTGTGGTTCTCCCTGAGGTTTCTCGGTTTTTCCCACTGGGTTTTTTTCGAGTTTTTCCTTGCCGAGGAAGGAGGGTCTAAGGACAGGAGATGCTGGGACAATTATCCATCTGCCTACTAGATGTTGGACATTCTGTATTTTGAATTATTAATTAACTACGGATTATTATTATTATTTTATTTATTTATTTAATTATTTTTTCCTTGTTCTGCTCATTTTCTGACATTTTTGTTTGCTATTTTAACAATTTTGTGAAGCCCGCCGAGATAACTGTTGTTATGATTTTGGGCTATACAAAAATAAATTGAATTGAATGATCAGTTTCTTAATATTACTGTTGGTTGCAAGTGACTTAAACGACTTATATTTATTACGTTCTTTTCTGATCTGTTATATTTTTTCCTTGTCAAAAAATATTCAGAGCTGTGTTTTGTTTCATTCACATGTTTATTATGACATTAAACAGCTTAACCTTACATTTATTCTATTATTCTGGTTTTGTTTCATTCACATCTTTAAACCCTGCATCCACCTTGTGATGTCATGTGGTGATACAGGAAGTGCTCCACTGTGTCTTTAAACTCCACACACCTTCACTAGAATCATGTGGATGATTTCAGCCCTGGAATTGCCAAAATCTACTGAACAAAAAGTCAAAAGTCGCTGTTAAACTGAAATCTACTGCATCATGACATCGCAATGTGAAGCAGAGCGTTCTGAGCTTTGTAGATGTAGACAGACTTTTTTCACAACTCTGGACATGTTTTGATGAAGTAACAACATGATAACTCGACTTAAAGCTCACAAGAGTCGACTTAGAATCATATAGGACCTTTAACCTCACACGTTTTTCTCTTATGTGAAAAACCAAGGAGCTGTGGTTTAGGTGAGAATTCAAATCCGAGAGAATCATTTTAGGTTGAAACCAGCTGGATTTCAGCATTGGAACTGGCAACCCTTCATGTTTATGAAATTTAAAATCAAAATCTTGCATTAAGTGTGGTTAGTTTTGCCCTGAAACCACAACAAGAAGTGAATACAAACTAGACTCCTTCACTGAAAATCTGGATGGAGTAAGTTTTTATTCATCTCGAAATTACCAGAAGGTGTTAATTTAGCTGTTAAATTAACTACATGAGATTTTCCAATTCATAACTCTCTATATGGGACCAATTTACCCTGCGCTGTCTGATTTAACACTATTCATTCTGAAATAGGCATTTGAATGATGGCCAGCCTAGTTAATTAATAAGAGAATTCAAAAGGCATTATTATTACATTATTAGACATGATAAGAATCCCAGTTTTATAATTCTTTCATACACTGTAGAGTCTCCTGGCAGGTTTTCTAAAGACTGCAGAGCCATTTCTATTCTGACAATTTCAAATATCCAAAAGCTCAGTTCTGAAAAGCCGTATTCAGTATTGAAGCACCTGCAGTGAACGAGGACTTGGTGGATTTACTTAAGTACAGATTCCATAGCATTTTTTTAATATCACATGGAAATATCTACTTAAAGGTGCATTGTGTAACTTTTTGGTTGTGGGTCTCTATGTTCTACCTCACATTTAGTCACTTGCAGGTGGTTTTATAACTAAAAAATACTAGAAAACAGGTGTTCTGGCTGTGACTGGGGGAGCCTCTCCACAGATCTGACCTGTGACTTGGTCTAGTTTGTTCACATGAAACATTTCAGACAAACCAATCGACACTTTGAAAAGCTGTCGACTAAAACCTTCTAAATTTCGTAATGGAGGCAGCTGGAGGCAAAAGTGAAGTGGAACGTAATGCGATTTTAATGGGAAAACTGGGATTAACTTCGGAATATCACAAAATTTTAAAAACCAAGGGCATTTTGGAAAATGAAAACCTCTCAGAAACATGTGAACGAAACCAGAGCCCAGTTTAAAAGCACTTACATTTGAGTTTTACGTTATTTAACCCAAACAAAAAAGCCACATTCTGAGGTTTTACTATACAAATCCTTACAGAAAAGTTGAGCAAAACAACAGTTTTTCACTTTATCTACAGATATATTACACATTTCATCATAAATTATGCTTTTTGTTAAGCCCAAATACTATTTTAGGGTTCGAAAACTGTATTTTGTCCATCCTTCTTAGCAAAGAGTCAAAGTAAATAAGATTTGTAGCTTGGAAATTCAAAATCGTTGTTGATTTTTGGTTTTAATGTCATAAAACCTTTAGCATTTAGATCTGCTCATCAGTTTATCATTGTAAAAATATTATGTTAGCTTCATTTTGCTTCCATTTCAGCATTTTGAACATTCTGATGACATGAGATTTGAAATATAAGATTTCAGTGAAGACAAAAAGATGAAGTTGAAATCTGGAAATTTTTGTCTCATCCCTTTACGTTGCTATTTTCACTTTGCTACGTTCCACCTCTGCTTTGGAATCACATTTTTAGGTTTGGCTTCCCCCTTTGGCCATGGGGGATGTGAGATCTTTGCATGGGGTCCGTCAACCTGCTGAGCCGCTCCATAATTGCCCATCATATGCGGTGCCTGGGCAGAAAGTGGCGGTGTTTGCTGCTATTTGGCCCCCACGCTGTGCAAATCAGCCCTCGCCAGTATATGGATAAATAAATGAAAATGTTTAGAGTGCGTTTAGGGAGTTCTGCCCAGCGCGTTTGAATGGTTGGCGAGCTAAAAACGCCGTGTTTAATGATGGCGGGTTTCAGCGATGCCAGTCTGAGTTCAAAGTTCAGTTTTATGGTCTATATATGGCCACAGTTTTGATCAACATAAACCGTAAAATAAAAAGCAAAAATCACCATACCTTTGAAATTATACCCATATCTCATTTGTCTACACTAGGGAGGCACCAATTCAGCTTTTTAATTTGCAATACCGATTTCGATATAGCTTTAAATACCTGAGAAGACCTAAAACAGCATCTATAAAAGTTGAGCAATACATCTTGTATTGCTCAACTTTTCTGAGCACCTTGTATTACACCTTGTATTGCTCAACTTTTCTGGTCTCCATGGAGATGTTATTACTTTGCCTGGAGTCATATTAAACATATCGATCTACAATTTATTCACTACAGGTGTTTCTATTGTCGATAAATGCAATGATTCTCTTTGTGAATACGCTTGCCTCTCCACAGATCTGACCGGTAATGTAGCCTATAGTTGTCCCACTTGAAATGGATAAGTTTAATCTCTACATTTCTGGACAAAGCAGTAACATCTCCATGAACATACCATAAAAGTGCTTTTTTAAACTAAAAATTAAGACTAAAATCCAATTGTGTTCCAGACTGTAGCTGTAATTTATCAGAAAAAGTTTGTAGAAATAAAAATTGAAACATTATGAGACTTTCGGGGACGACTACGACCAGAATATCAATTGTATTTCAACTGAACCAGCTAATTCTTTCAGTATCGGTGCGGTATTCAGTCTATATATTAACAATTTATGCCTGTATCTTGTTTTGTATTACAAGAAGTCACCTTTTATTTTATACTCTATTCAAACATGTCGCGTCAGGGAGGGCATCTGACATAATACGTGCCGAAATCAACATTCAAATCGCAGTTAACCTAGAATCAGACAGCGGTAGTGATGCTAACTGCTAATTGCTAATCACCGGTGCTCAGAGTTTTGCATGAGTCACTCCTAAAGACTGACAGAGCCTCAGACGCTTAAACTTCGGTTTCATAATCAGGCTTTGGGACCTCGGGGGGTCGTAGCACTTAGAGAAAAAGTTCCGAAAAATTTAATAGCATTTAAATTTCAAAATAGAAAATCAATCTTGGCAGAGAATTTGAAATCTTTAACGATTTTGACTTTAATATCATCGTAATTCACAAAATACTACACCCCAAAAGCCAAAATCTAGCCAAGTTAAGATGAATTAAGAAAGTTTTATCGTGATTTGAGTAAATTTCACTTGATCTGCCAATGGAACAAGACTTTTTCTACTTAAAATATGAAAATACATCTTGCTACACTTAAAAAAAAAAAGAAAAACAACAAAACTTTGCACTTAAAATAAGAAACTAAATCAAAAGTTGCTTGAATTAAGTAAAATGTTCTTAATTTAAGTCATTTAAACTTACTTAGATATTGTTTTTTGCATTGTAATAGATCAAATTTACACCAAAATAACTTGAAATTAAAATGTTGAAAGATTTAATGAAAAAATAAAACAGTAAAATTGTAAAAATACTGTTTTACCGTTACCATTTTGGAGTAATTAAACAAGAAAAACAAGTTAAAATCAAAATGACTTCTCAAACATTAGCAACATTTCATCTTTTTCTCAAGTCTCTGTGCATTTTCCCATCGGTTTTACCTGCCGTACTTAACATGCAGGATTGGCAGTGGTATGAAAAAAAAAAAGAAAGAAAAACATATAATTTTGATCAGTGTGTGACAGAGACAGGCAGCTCGGGGACTATGGAGGTGTTGTGCGTTTGCTGGTTTAAAGTGCTCGGATCCATGGTCTTGCATATTAAACTCAATGAGATCATGACTTGAATAAAAGCCGCTTCAGTTTCAGCTTTAATACGTTACTCTCTTTATTAAGATGAAAAAGACGCGGCGCACACGACTCGCCGACACACTGGAGATGTATTAAAAAAAAAAAAAAAACCTTTGCAATATGAATTCTTAGAGGGAGATTCAAGGAAAGGTTAATTGCAATGATGGCATGAACTACTAGTAAATGTGAAAAAACCCTCCCATAAGCCAACATATTAATACAATAGTTACTCCAGACTTATTTTTTTCACATTTATAAAACAGTTTTAAAGGTGCACCGTTACTTTTCTGGTTGAACATCTGGCGCGAGCTTGGAGACGTTATGGAGAACGGCAATAAAATCTATCCTGAAGGTACCGCAACTGCACTAAAACAGCTTGAAAAACTTGCATTCTTACAGCGAACGGGCTCACCTCTCCATAGATCTGACTTGTAACTTGATTTGCATTATCTGGTTGTGTAGAAAAAGCTTGAATAAAAGCATTTCGTTGGATAAAGAAGGTGAAAACATCAGAAACTGCCTCAAAAACGTCTTTCTGAATCTGTGATCATGTCATTTTATTGGGTTGTGACAATTTTTTGGTCAAATAAAGGTTAAATTTAAAAAAGAAATGAAAAAATCAGCCATCATAGCCTAGAATTATTAGGCTATTCTTGTCTTTGTTCGTTCAGCTACACTTTGCAGCAGCCAAATCCTGACTATACTAAGTAATATTTCTGGGACTGTCCTTGGCATTGACAACTGTCCAACTTTGACTACGCACACTTAGAAGATTCGCCGCAAAAAAACAAAATCCAGCCAAGATATTGTTTTTTGCAGTGTAATAGATAAAATTTATACCAAAATAAAACCAAAATAATTTGAAACTAAAATTTTGAAATTAAACCAAGCAATCAAATGGAAAAAAAAGAAGTAAAATAGTTTAAATACTGTTTTACCATTACCATTTTTGAGTAATTAAACAAGAAAAACGAAGTTACTATCAAAATGACTTCTCAAACATTAGCAACATTTCTTTCTTAGGAGGACTTATTATGAATTATGAAGATTTGAGTAAATTTCACTAGAAAAGTAAAATAATCTACCAATAGAACAAGACTTTTTGTACTTAAAATAACCAAAATATAACTTGCTACACTTAAAATAAGAAACACAATGTAAAAAAACACACATTTTACTTGCCAAGTTGAATTTACTACAATAAAGTTCTTAATTTATGTCATTTTAACTTAAAATATTGCTTTTTGCTGTGTTCATTTTCATTTGTTGAACGTGAATCCAAAATATTCCTATAAATTTAAACCTTTTGGCTATTGGCTTCCTCTACATTTCAACATTGCTACAGCGTTTTAAAGCTCGGCGTTGTTAAATATGTAAATGTGAATGTTCAAGGTTTTTGTATCCAGACACAAGACGCTAAAATGAATAATGCATCTATAAAATTCTTGTGTTTTTAATAATTGACTGCTCAAAAAAACCCCAAAAAACTCCTGGTCACTTTGCACCTGTGACTCTCTGAATTTCTCAACAAACACTTTTAATGAATAGCAAATTTATTTTTATACCCAAGGACACATTTGGGTTGTGCACCTCCTCACGACACTGCAATATTCAACAAAGCTATGGGACGTTCAGCCTTGACTGCAAACGGAAGCACATCTCCGCGTGTTAAATCTGACATTGTCGTTTAAAGATTCAAAAGGGAAGTGTTCCATATTAAAACCTCGTGCAGTTTTAACTCGACGTTTTAAACAAGAAGGATGAAGATTGGGGTTTGAAAAGAAAAAGCAACAATGGCGAAAGTTTGGCTAAACCAGATTTATGTCAATTCTAAGACAGAACTCCACTGTGGAATGGAGTATAACATTAGACTCTATAGTATAAACCACAAAAAGTAAATAATATATGACTAAACCAGGTCTAAACCAGGATTATACAAGGATTAAGACCAAACTGTTGGATCTACATACTGTGAAAACCCCATTATGACAAGTTCAAGTCAAGTTACACACAAAACGAAACCTGATTCTTAACAAAACCTATGGAATTTGTTCATATAAAAACTCCCGGTACATTGCTAATATTCCCATGTATGATTTTATGGTCATGGGTACATTTTAAGAACATTTTTAGGTAGAAAAGTGAAGCACCACTGCACAGCCAACCAGTTCTCAACCCAAAGTATCATTTCTTACAAGTTTGCAAGAGAAAACATTTTGTAACAAGAAGAAAACAGCATGAAGCAGTGAATTTTGTTATATTTTCTACTAATAAACTCTCAAAACTTACTCATTTACAGTAGTAGTAGTACGTTTTCCACTTAAAACAAAACATGTGCTTAAAACGTACTTAAAAAGCAAACAGTAAATCTATATATAGGTCTATAAAGCTTCAAATGTAGCGAGTCAGTTTGATCCTAGCGTATATTTTGTGTGCTCAAACTACAAATGTGTGAAAAAACAAGAAAAGAAAAGAAAGAAAGCTCATATAATAATAAAATAAACCCCTCAGGCTTTCCAGCATGTCTCAAACAACAATAAAAAAACATATATTTTTACTTTTCTGTGCAAAAATGTAAAGGAGGAAGTGGAAAGTACAGACTCCTGCTCTCAGATGTAATGTAAATGCACTTAAGTAATGCACAGATAGCGAAAATGCATGCTGAGGTACACTACTTTACAACCTCTGCTAATTTATGAGAAAAAAGTTGGGTAATTAAATCTAAAACATGGCCTACACTTTGGCAACCAGTCTAAGGTTTTATCTGGAGGACAATGAACCCTGCACGTTCCACAACACCGCCTCCTCCTCTTCCTCCTCACTCCAGTTCCTCCCCACTGCAACTTCAGCGCGCTCTCTTTGGACTTGATCATTATTCTCACGGCCACAAGAGGTCAATGTGTGGCAGAGACAGCTTCGTGTTCCTGGCGCACTTGTGTCTTGTGTCCTTGGGCTAAACAGAAGAAGTAGTTTTAAGTATCTCCCTGTTTTTCTTTCTTTTTTTTTTTTTTTTTTTTAGATCTA